>ML343333.1:0-93499 GCA_005239505.1 Nicotiana paniculata
TGAACCCTAACCGTGTAGGAGACTTCTATTTCAATTAGGAAACACTTAAACCCGTCAAAACTCGATTTTCTGGCCGACTGGGGGACCCTGGCGTTTGGACCAAAACGCCTGGCTAACGCCAGGCCAGGGCTGGCGTTTCAGCCCAAACGCCTGGCTAACGCCAGGGTGGGGCTGGCATTTCAGACCAAACACCTGGCTAACACCAGGTATGGTCAGGTTGTTTGGCTCTGTCGCCCGGGTGTCTCCTTTTGCGTATTTTTCGACGTATTTGTATCCTTTTAGCTCCGTTTCCATCTCCACTTCACCTACAGATGAAATAAACTCCATTAAGCACATAACAAGTGTAATTTTATCATTAATGCGCATAAAATGTAAGGTATATGACATGTTAAACTATGCAATTTAGTATCGCATCAAAGACCATCATGAAAAAGTGGGAAATTCCCAAAGGACACGTGATTAAGGTTGACCAAGTCTGCAAAGATAGTACAAGTCCGTACCGTGACATTAAATAGATGTACCAGCTGTTTATCTTTGTAATAATGACACATGTACTATGTTGGGATTCCCCCTCTTATATATAAAGGGTACTATGTTGGGATTCCCCCTCTTATATGTAAAGGGGACCCTTGTCATTTTGTAAAATACATGATATTTAATACAGGAACAAGAACACTCTCTGCTCTCTAACCCAAACATTCTCTACAACTATTTCATTGATTTATTGTCTTTAATTTATTGTGTTCATTAATTGTTCTTCATTTATTACTCGTTATTGATCATTAAAAGGCCATCTTCGAGGCCTTCAATACTGTTATATCATCTCCGATCGCCCTCTATCAAGCTCTCGAGCTCGACCTCGAGGCTTATTCCGACCAAGCTCGAGACCCCGTCTCTCACCTTCTCGGTTTGCACAATCTCATTATCGTTCGCTCTTATCTCATTTTCTTACCTCCCACTTAGCATCTATTGCCTAAACAACTAGTATTAAAATAGATCACATATTTTTAGAACCACAAAATCAAATATAATTGTAATTACCATTTTCACGGTAAACAGTTATTTTGAAGAGTCAATTTATATAAATAGACATCAAACAAATAACAATACTTTGGCTATACAAACTATCATTAATTTTAATTTAGCACCTTATATGAATTTAAGGGTATAAGCTGAAAACCTCTTCATTTAGTTGCAGTCAAGCTAACATTACAATGGTATAATATATTTTTTCGTTGAGGAATATTAGATTTGAATCATTAGATTATGTGAAAGGTTTTTTTTTTCTCGAATTCAACAAGAGGGATATTGGTTTTTAATTGATAGCTTCTATAGCGATTTTCAAGTGTAACAGAAAGTATATTTTTAAAACAAGTTGGTATGACGTAAAATATGTTTTTTAAATGGAAACAAATTATTTGAAATGGGATTATATTTTAAAATATAATGTAATCTTAATAATAAAAAATAAGATATTTTTGAATTTTAGTAGAGAGTTTTAAAATTATTATAATAGAAGTCATATCATGGATAAAATCAAGAAACTAAAATCTTGTGGAATATTTACATAAATATTCGGCCAGATTTTACTTCTTATAGCTAATGTACATAGATGATATACCGACAACACATGATTATACATATACGTGGTTGGGCGAGCACCTATTTAGGTTGGTTAGATAAAACCAACAGAGAAATATGAAATAATTTAAACCAAAGACTAAAAATATAAATAAATTTCTTATGTAGACAATTTCAATTAAACACACCCTTTTATAGAAAAATAAATTAATTTTTTGTAACAAAATAAAGAAAGACATAAAAAATAAGATAAAAAAGAAAAATAAATATAGAAAGAATGTATGAAAAATCTAAAAACCAGAAATAAAAGATGACAACGAATTTCTTCTTCTTTTTCATCTTTGTTGAGTATAAAAATTTGGAAACTAATCTCATCGATTTCATATATTTTTTAACTCAATTACATAGATTATAAAATAAGGATATCTCAGAAAAATATTTAATTTACATTGTGTGCCGTTTTTAAAAAATCACTATTACTAACAAACTGATATGATGTTTGAATTTGAATTTAAATGCAATTTGAGTAGTTTGCATTGAGGTTAAGCCAAGTATGGCATCGAGAAAAAAATACTTGGCAATTTTAATATGCAATGTTATATAATAATAATCAAATAATTTAACATTTAGTGATTCAAAGAACAAAAAATCTATATACATAGGATATACAAAATTTAACATATGTGGCTAGAGATATCTGTAGACAATAAATTGCGTCGAGAAAATAAAATCAAGACCGAAAAATATTGCAATAATCGTAGTATTTTATTTCAAATATTTGAGTGTTACAATCTCTATGAATCCTCTGATTCTTCTTCTTCAACAGTAAATTAAAGAGCTTTTGAACTTAATCTTGAATTTTATTTCATTTTAATCCAAGTGCTTGAGGTCTGATCTTGATCTTGACGTATTTTTAATCCAAGGGCTTGCAGCTTGTTTTTGAATCTTCGTCTTGATCTTTTAAATCCTTATAACACTTGAATGCTTGTAGCTTTTAGAGAAATTTGCAGTGTTTGATCCACGAGCTCCCTCTTGCTTCTTGTTATAACTTCTAGTGTCCTTTATGGGTTATGAAGGCCCCTATTTATAGTTGTGGAAGGGAGGAGTTGTGATAAGAACAAACTCTTTCCGACCAATCAAATTGAAGTGTAACATGGCCGCATTTGATTGTCCAGAACATGCCACTTGCACACGTAGCGCGGCTTCATTGGCTTTTTTATTTGGCTTGACATGCCTTGTCATTTTGACACGTGGCACGATCCTATTGGCTCTTTTTTGGCGTGCCACGTCATTTGACACGTGGCACCAAATTGGGCCTCTAGGAAGATGTCATCTTGGGCTTAATGAAGTGGGCTTATCATTTTAACCCAATGAACTTGGACTAATTTATTAGGTCCATCTATATTGGACTTATATAATTATATTAGCCCAATGAATTTTGTTTGGACTAATATATCTTGAATTTAAAATATTGCCCAAATTATTTTATTGAATTTAAATTCAATAAAATTTAAATGCTTACAAATGCCCCTACTTCAAGACTTGTCGGGATATAAACTTTATCGACTAGACTTGAAGTACAAATTTATTTAGACACACTTCCTGCGAATGATTGGATTAAGAATCACTGAATAATTTAACCTCTAACCAAGTGACTCATTTTCTTATTCACGCCAAAGTTAGTTTTTTTGCATTTAAATCCTTTCACAAAAGCATGATGTCTTCAATGTCAAATCCAAATGTTTGTCAATTGCAGAGTCATTAAATTTTGTCCCTCTTTTCCTAAGTCATGTTTCACTTATTAAGGTGACACGTAGAGGAGAACAACAATTCCAGCCTTGTTAATTCCAAAGAATCTCCTCTCGTTACTTTATTACTGACTCGGAGAACGAAAATTTCAGCCGCCTTCCTTAACGAGTCTGAATCCATTTCGAATACTAATTGTCGTTGTTCCCACATCGCACCAAGTCCCTTGACTGTTGATTTTGCACACCTATATAATCCCATGATCATGTGTTTCTTAAGCATCGATTCTCAGTATTTGCAAGCCAATTGAATCTATTTTTGTGGACTCAGAAGCATTGGCGCGAAGGTAATTTTTTTCTTGTGTTTTTCATCCATTATTATTCTTTGTTGTCTTCTTTTTCCTTTTAGAAGTAACTTAGTCAAACTACGAAGTACTTTAAAAGTTCGAGACGAAGAACTTTAAAAGTTCGCGACTAATACCTTTAGAATTTGCAGGGAAGACCAATAAAAGTTCGTGCGGAGATCCTTAAAGCTCGTGGTCAAGATCTTTATAAGTTCACAGTGAAGACCTTTAAAATTTCGCAGTGAAGACCTTTAAAAGTTCGCGACGAATACCTTTAAAATTTGCGGGGAAGACCCATAAAAGTTCGCGCGAAGATCCTTAAAAGCTCGTGGTCAAGATCTTTAAAAGTTCACAGTGAAGACCTTTAAAAGTGCGCAACGAATACCTTTAAAATTTGTAGGTAAGACCCATAAAAGTTCGCGCGAAGATCCTTAAAATCTCGTGGTCAAGATATTTAAAAGTTCACAATGAAGACCTTTAAAAGTTCGCAGTGAATACCTTTAAAATTTGCGGCAAAGACCCATAAAAGTTCGTGCAAAGATCCTTAAAAGCTCATGGTGGAAATCTTTAAAAGTCGGCAATGAGGAATCTTTAAAGTTCCACCATGAGCACCTTCAAAAGCTCAAGACAAGCACCTTTAAAAGCTTGAAACATACGCCTTTTAAAAGTTTCGAACAAAAACCTTAAAAATCTGAATGCCTTTAAAAGTTTGAGACGAACACCTTTAAAAGTTCGCGACGAAAACCTTTAAAAAGTCTGACACAGACATCCCCTTTTTTTTTACATCTGAGGCGATTTTCTTTTTTTTACTTATCCATGCTTTCTTTCAAGATCGTGATTGCTACTCTTCCCTTTTGACTTAGGTACTAACAAAAAAAAATTATGCAACTTGAACATGGTTTACTTCAGAGACTCAACATCCCCTTCCTCCACATCCAAGTACCTTGTAATTTCAGAGCACAAGGATAGTAAAACGGAGACCAGATTACTAGTTGATACACCACTGACCGGCTTATATGCATCTTTTTGTCCATCCTTGCAAAATCCATTTCGTTTCGTAGATTGGACCTTTGAAAACACCAAATGTAAATTCAAGACATGGAATATTCTTTCCCATAATCACAAAGTTAAAAATGTGTCAAGTTCCCTCCCATGCTTAGGACGAGGAATTCTCAAAGAAGAAGTATACTGGATTAATTCATTAACTTTTGGTGGCGAATTTCATTATATCCCCGGTGGGAGTAGACCGAAGATATTCTTAGTAGGAACTATCGAGCATTGAGGGCCACCAATATTTACGATGTTGCCTATGCCTCATTGTTTACTTATGATCATTTTACAAGTATCATGCAAGCCTTTTGTGAGGCTCGGTATCCTCTTACAAACATGTTGCTTACCTCAGTTGGAGAGTTATCCATACCCCTTTGGGATATGTGCACTATTGGGGTCTGCCTTTAATAGGGTCTCTTTATGAGGAAGTTATTTCAAATACTCGAGAACTTACAGGTGCTTACGGCAAGGATAAAATGTTCCTTCCACAAGCATGTCAGCAATTGTTTGATGCATATTACTAACTCCAAGAGGGAAACGCTAAAAATCATAACGTCCCTATAAGAAGATGGATCGAGTTTTGGAACAAAAAGGTTTTAAAGTATGAACAACCTCCAGCGAGAAAAGAAAAGAAGTCAGCTCGTCCCATATCAACACATAACCCTACTAGAGCCATAGGTAAAATGGTCAATTGGTCGAAAATTGAAGATGCACTATTTGTTAAACTTGGCATTGGAAATGACAAGAAAGACGAAGTATACTTGGCTGCTTTTTTATCATGTTGGTTTTGTATCTTTGCGCTCCCTATAAAATAAGGCGACTTTATTTGGCCTAAGACTTTCAAGATTGCCGGCCTTCTAGCGTGTGGGCAAAGAATTAACCTCGCCGTTCCAGTCTTAGCTAGCATTTACAGGTGATTAAACACGATTTCAAATGGCTCACCACTAGATTCTTCTAGAATTTACTTCCAATTCATTACGTGTACGGTAGGTTGGCCTGCTACTTCAAGACTCATTTTTCTCTAACAAATAGGCCGGCTACTCCTCTGATGGCCATATACTCAGGTATGGGAACATCGAGATACTTTGGGAATGATGACGTGGGAAAACTTATTCATGGAGGAGAAAGTGCCATATGGACTTCCACAATGCCAAGCAATCCTCAACCGTATTATTATCGTGATGATGGCAACGAGAAAGAGTCCAAGTCAAATTATTTTATGAGTATTCTCTCCAATTACCTTCCTTTGAGAACTGGATCGACCTTCATCGTGGAGCCTTATAGCCCTCATCGTTTCAGTCGTCAATTCGGTTTTTATCAAGACATCCCTGATTGCTTGGATCAAGATTTTCGTGAGTGCTCTTTAGACAAAGGATTGGAACTTTTACGAATTTGTGTTTTGTCTAAGAGTAGGTCAAATGCCACATTTCCCCCTATTATTCCCAAGATGAAGAAGCATGTCTCGTCCGATTATAAGTCTTGGTGGGAAATAGTGCATGGACGCTTCCTTGAAAACCACTTGCAATCTTTGGTGAATACCGTTGGGCCAGTTATTACTACGCCTTCAAAGACCACACCTCAAGAGAATAACAGGGAGGGCAAGCCTCCTACTTTAAAATCCAAAGTGGTTATACCATGCGACGTCAAGGGACCTCCATATAAAGAAGTTCAAAAGAAGGTCCTTTTTCAGGCCCATCAAGCCAACGAGGGTTCCTTTCCATTAGGTACCATTGTTCCTACCTCCAAACAATGTATGTACCAAAATGAGAGTGATAGTATTCATGGAGATCAAAACTTCAAGCGGGTGAATCCATATCCTAACAAACAAGGAGATGTTAATTTGGGTGTAGTCGAGATTACCGACAGCATCGGTAGTACTTCAAAGACTTTGCGGCTATCAAAGAGGTAACGATTAAAACTTTCATATTATTTTATAATATCCAAGTAGTTTAACTGACCATATATCTTTTTCTATGCAGGAAAATGGTGTTCACAATTCAATGGCGTCCCATCAAAGCAAGCCCCAAGGTAGTAGTGAATCTATCGCGGAGTCAGACTCGAGGAAATCACTTCTAATAGTTAAGTCAGACCTAGAGGCAACTTCCATTCCTAGTCTTGGAGCGAAATCGAGACCTAATTTTCACCAACGATCAGCACCAACCATGTCTATCTTTGATGGAAGAAAGGTTGTCTTGACTCTTCGCAAGGATTTCAGTCTACATGCCTGGGCTAAAATTCATGCCAAACTCAAGGACCTTACCGCAGACAATGCTTCTTCTCTTCAATTCGTGATCGAAGTAATTCTCGAGGAGATGGACGAAAAGTGTGTGGATATTTCCCCTCTAAAAGTACTATTGACGTCTTTCTTTGAGCTTGCCACATCATATGACCAAGCACGGTCAACTCTTTCTGACAAGGTTGTGGATGTTGAAAAATCAGAGTCATTTTTAAATTCCAAGGAACATCTTGATCTTGTCTTGATTGAGAAAGGGGAGAAGGCCGAGAAATTTTATTTTGCCAGTCGATCTCTCAAAGAGGCCAAGGAGAAGGTGAAACAGTTAAGAGCTCTTCCAGTTGTTGCCAAGAAAGAGGTTTAAGAGATTGAATCTAGAGTCTCATCTGCTGAAGAGGAGTACCGTAGATGTTCTAATATTTCCTTGGTTACTGCTGATGACTTGGCCGACGTGGAGATTAAGAAACAACACCTAGAGGAAACTCTTAAAGACTTGGTCAATTAAAATTTGTGTTTAGATTAGTCAATATAGAGTATTTTGTTCGCCTCTTTTTTTTGCATTTGATTAACTAGCTGCTATTCTTAGGAATGAAAACTCTATCTATTTTATTTTATATCACGCATTTTCATTAATGCCCCTTCTTCCTTTGCGGTTCAATATTAATAGTTCTTTGCTTATTATGATGTATTGTTGTCCCCATGATAGAACTTGGATTTTTTTTTAAATGTCGTTGGCGTTCATGTCTCGAAGTTATCTGTATTTGGAAATACATCCTCCTTCTTTGAGGATAATATTGTTCATCACATTTGCACCTTTTGTGGTGGGAGATATATATCTCAATGTGAGAACGTTAAAAATATAAGCCATTTAGTTTTCTTTTAGAAAGTAAACTTTAAAACCCAAGACATATCTAAAATTTTGAATCAAACACCTTCAAAATCGCCGCAGGTAATATTTTGAAACCAACTTTAGATTCCACCATGTTGAAAATTTTAGATTTGTGCAATCTCACTAAAAAATTCATATCTTGGTGTATGAACGTCGAAATCATGAACCGCTTGATTTTATGGAAAATAAACTTCAAGATATAGGACATATCCAAAATTAGAAATCAAATAATTTGAGAATCGTCCCAGATATTATTTTGAATATAACTTTAAATTCCGACACGTTGATAGTTTCAGATTTGCGCAGCTTCACCAAATGTTTTATATCTTAATGTAGGAATGTCGAAATCATGAACCACTTGATTTTATAGAAAATAGAATTCAAGATATAAGAGATATCAAAAATTTGGAATTAATTAATTTGATAATTGTCCCAGATATTATTTTGAATCTAACTTTAGATTCCTCCACGTTGATAGTTTCAGATTTGCGCAGCTTCACCAAAAAAATTATATCTTGATGTAGGAATGTCGAAATCACTAACCGTTTGATTTTATGAAAACAAAACTTCAAAAAATACAAAAAATTTCCAAAATATAAGATTCAATACCTTAAGTATAGTAAGGTAATATTTCGAAGTAAACATCAGATTTTGATATACCGACAGTTTCGAATTGGTGTGACTTTGCCAAAACTTTTAGGTTTTGGTATGGGAGCCTCGAAATTACAAGATGTTTTATTGCTATCAATAAAAATTAAAGATCTCCACTCACTAAAAATCTTGGGTTCAAGTCTCACTGGATTTGAAGCATTGTGCCAAGGAATCTTTCTTCTTATATTTGTATTCCCTTTTGACGTCTCTCTTCTCTTCCCCCCTTCTTTTTTTGAAGTGAGAGAATATGAAGTCCAACAAACTTGAAGGTTATGCGAACATGAAGACATAGAGAATCCCCAGACTTTGATGCAAACATTGTCATCATTTCAGCGAAGACACTATTTTACCTAGCAGTTTGCCCCCTTTAAATCAAATAGGACCCAAAGTTTAACAGAAAATGCTATCTCAATGAAATTTTCAAGTGGTGGTTGAATGCATTTCATCGCACTTCATTCAAACAACGATTGGGGCACTATGTATTTTTTGAACTCATACGACTGAACTCAGAATAAAACTCTAAGCTGCCTACGTACCTCGGTGAAGAGGATCAAGTCATACCGTAGTTCAGAATGGGTAGATTTTTTTTCTTTTCTTTTTTTTGTGGAAGTGTGCACAGTTTATACTCTTGTGGGCCAGGAGTAACATGCAGTTTATGCTCATGCGTTAAGGGGCGTTTCAACTTCAAGGATAATACTTCTTTAGAAACTTGCCATTGATAGGGCCGATTCTCATGCCATTTGCATCAACCAGCTTGTAATCCCCACTTGAGTAAGCTTCTTGTACGACATATGGACCATCCCATTATGAAGTGAACTTCCCTACAGGTATATGGGAAGTAATAATGGGTCTTCGTATGGCAAGGACTTGATCTCCTACTTGAAAGGACCTTGGGCGAACTCTTTTATTGAAGGCGTGAGACAATCGAGCTAGATAACATTCAAGACTCTGTTGAGCTTCCAACCTCTTCCCATCAAGAGCCTCCAACTATGCTAATCGAAGTCGAACATTTTCTTCATCAGTGATCCCTTCTTGAACATCCAGTTGTAATGAAGGTATTTGACGCTCAAGTGGAAAGACGGCTTTGACTCCATAAATGAGTGAATAAGGAGTCGCTTGTGTTGGAGTGCGGTGAGTCGTCCTATATGCCCATAGAGCTTCTTCCATATGGTCATTCCAATCTCGTTTGTATTTGGAGATGACTTTATTTAGCAAGTTGCATAGAGTTTTGTTGAATGCTTCAGCTAGACCATTGGCGGCGGCGTTGTACATCGAAGAGTTACGTTGCTTGAACCCAAAGAGATCACAAACCTTGTTCATCAACCTATTATCGAATGGCTTTCCGTTATCCATTATTATGTAACGAGGAATTCCAAAGTGATAGATTATGTTTACTCGGATGAAACTTGCAACATTTTCCTTCTTTACCTCCTTAAGAGCAACAGCTTCAGCCCATTTTGAGAAGTAGTCAATTGCAGCCAAGATGTATAGGTGCCCACCAGAGGACTTTGGTAGTGGTCCAACAACATCCAATTCCCACGCGTCAAACGGCCAGGATGCAACAGTTGGGTGCAACACTTCAGGAGGTTGATGAATAAAATTCGCATGGAATTGATAAGCCTTGCATCTTCGAGCGTAGTCCAAGCAATCTTTTACCATCGTTGGCCAATAATATCCCATCATTTTTATATAGAAGTGGAGCTTTGGTCCAGACTGGTGCGACCCACATACCCTAGAATGTGCCTCTTGCAAAGCTTGGAGTGCTTCTTCTTCCCCTAAACATCGCAAGAGTACTCCCTCGAACGACCTTCTGTATAGAGTATCTTTGTAGTAAAGGAAGCGAGGTGCACGACGACGGATTTCAGTCCTTCTCCTCGTATTTTCTGGAAGTATCCCATAGAATAAGTAGTCTATAATGGTTTGTCGCCATTCTTCTTTCTCAACTTTAGAAGCGGCGACAAGATGCTTGAGTTCATTTTCTTCAACTTCAGTCTCATTTGGCGGTGGTACTACCCATTTTTGGCAGACAGTAACTTGCGCTTGATCGGGTAGGGTTAATGATGAATCTAGGGCAGCTAAAGCATCAGCCTTCTTATTTTCTTTCCTTGGCACATGCTGAATAGTCACATCCCCGAGCCTTCCCATTAATTTTTTTGTGTAATCATGATATAGGCGTAGTCCAGCCTTCTTGACCTCGTAACTACCTAAAAGTTGGTTGACCACTAACTGGTAGTCACCAAAGACTTGCAATTTCAATTGCTTCATATCAATGGTCATTTCAATCCCAAGTATTAATTCTTGATACTCAGCAGCGTTGTTGATACGGAGTTGTGTCAAGGTGAAGGAGTAGGGAAAGACTTCACCTTGGGAAGTGACAAATACTACGCCAGCACCAGCTCTCCCACGATGCGCAGCACCATCAAAGTACATCTTCCATGGAGGTTGTTCAACGACCATTGCGTCCTCATCAGGTATCAGATGATCTGCCAAGAAGTCTCCAATGATTTTCCTTTTACAACCTTTTGAAGGATGTACAAAATATTGAATTGTTGAAATTGGAGGTACCATCTCACTAGTCGATCACTAAGAACAGGTTTTAACATCACGAACTTGATGGGATTTGCTTTAGAAATAAGACAGACAACATGAGCTTGAAAGTAGTGCTTCAACTTTTTAATTGAGAAGACTAGCGCCAAACACAACTTTTCAATTGGCTAATAATTCAGCTCGTTTGGTGTCATCATGCTGCTCAAGTAGTAAAGGGAGTTTTCTTTCCCCTCACTATTTTCTTGGGACAACAACGCTCCAACAGACCTTTCTTGTGCTGAAATGTATAGTATCAGCGGCTTCCCAAGTATAGGAGCTGCCAAAACTGGAGGCTTCATCAAGTATGTTTTGATACTTTCAAAGGCATTTCTACAAGCTTGGTCCCACTTGAATGGAACACCCTTCTTCATGAGGCGACTGAATGGTTGGCACCTCCCAGATAGGTTTGAGATGAATCTCCTAAGGTATTCTAGCTTTCCTTGCAGACTTTTTAATTCATGAATATCCCTAGGCTCGGGCATTTTCAAAATTGCATCTACCTTGGCTTGATCAATTTTGATCCCTATGCCGGACAATGAAACCCAAGAACTTTCCGGAGTTAACTCCAAAGGCGCATTTCAATGGATTCATACTAAGTTGGTATCTCCGTAGCAACTCAAACACCACTCTCAAGTCTTTCAAGTGGTCTCCCTTCTCTATTGATTTTACCACCAAGTCGTCAACATAGAATTTGACATTCTTGTGGAGAAGATCGTCGAAAATATTCTGCATAGCCCTTTGGTAAGTAGCACCAGCGTAATTCAAGCCAAAAGGCATTACCCTATAGCAATAGATAACATTGGGGGTGCGGAATGCAGTAAGCTCTTCATATTTTGGTGCCATGCGAATTTGGTTATAGCCTGACGAACCATCCATAAATGACATTGCCTCATACCCAGTAGTAGAATCGATCATCAACTCTGGAATAGGAAGCGGGAATTCATCTTTGGGACACGCATTGTTGAGATCCCTGAAGTCGACGCACACTTGGATCTCGACATTCTTATTCTTTACAGGGAAAATACTTGAAACCCAGTTGGGTATTTAACTTCCCGAATAAATCTAGCTTCAATGATTTTGTTAACTTCGGTTTCAATCAGGGGAACCAAGTCTGGTCTAAAGCGCCTTTGAGCTTGCTTAATAGGACGAGCGTCATTCTTGAACGCAAGGTGATGGACTGCCACTTTAGGGTCCAAGCCAAGCATTTCTTTGTAACTCCAAGAAAATACATCCCTAAACTCCTTGAGTAACTAAATATAAGTGCTTTCTTCATCAACTTCTAGTAAAGCACTTAGGTAGGTGGGTCTTGGTTCTTCATCAGTGCCAAGGTTAACTTCTTTTAAGGCATCAATTGTTGCCTTCACCCCTTCTTCAAGTTCCAGGAAAGCATCTTTCGCATATTCATCTTCTTGAGGATCCCCATCATTGAAGGATATGTGATAACACGGTGAAACATCGTCCAATTTCTCATCATCCTCCATTAGAGATAAAACAACATGTTTGCTTTGTGCAGTAACGTGATACGAAGAACCCACACTTTATTCGTCTTTATTACGTTCTTTGGTGTAGACCACAATGTATGGATTAAAATTCAATACTTCATCACACGAAACCATGACTTTTGTTTGTCTCTTCATTCTAGAAGGAACCAAACTTTGGAAATCTTTAGAGATCTTCTGAATTTTGGGCGTAGCGGGTGTTCTTCTATTTAGATAATTTATATGGAACTTATTACCCTTATTTAATGGACCCAGTCTCTCAAATAAGGAAGTTCCCACAGTTGATTTTCCAAGACGGTCAAAGACGGAAGTTCTATTAGAAGCGGCAGATTCGTCTTCTACAATGATATAATTGCTACTCGCCCTTCTTATTGAGATGCGCACTGGTGACAGTTGCTTGTATCCCAAACCTTCACATGGTTGACTCGTTGTAGCTCTTGATGGGAGCTTCCCTAACTTTTTGGGCTCATTGGGATTGTATCCAGCCTTTGCTAATAGCTTGTAAGTGTTAGGGTCAAAAACTTCATCAGTTCACTTCGTAGGGAGTGCCATATTCTGCAAACGATTTTGGGCTACAAACCCTGCAAGCGGCTTTGAGTACAACTTTACTGCCTCAATTCGTTTTACCGGAAGATTTAACTCCTTTAGCGTGTTAGTTTGGAGGTTAGATGATTTGCCCTCGCCTTTCTTCCTTTTAGGGACATATTGGAGAACGAGACTTACTTACTTTCCATAAGACACAATATCCCCTCTATGAGATTTATTCGCGTTGGCCTGTACCTCCTCAATAACAGCTTTAGCTTTACCAATAGTCACCTCAGCTCTTTAAGTTATGGGCTCGTCATTCTTGCTTTTTATGCCGTCATCAACTTTTATCTCCTTCACAATACGGTTCTTCAAGTAGAACTTTGCATCGGCGAAGTGTGACTCTGCCTCGATGAATGGCTCATCATCAGCAACTATCTTCTTCTCGACTTCACCCTCGTAGTATTTTAAACATTGAGGTAGGTAGATGGAACTACTTTATTCTCATGTATCCAAGTCCTTCCAAGCAAGACTTTGTATGAAGTCTTTGCATCGATCACATGCAGCCATGCACTTGATTGTATATCTTCAATAGTGATTCTCAGCCTGATCGCGCCTATGGCTCTTTGCCCCCCTTGGTTGAATCTTTGGATCATCACACGACTTTTGGAGAGTTCGTTCATGGGAATACCAAGTTCTTTCACAGTGCGAATTGGCAAAATGTTCACTGAGGATCCTCCATCAACAAAAATTCGATTTACCCTTTCATCATGCATATAGCCAACTAGGTACAATGGGTGGTTATGAGGAGTGTCACCTAACAGAAGGTCATCATTTGTGAATGTGACTTTTTCCTCACAAGCATTAACTTCTTGAGGATTGGGCTCGATAAGCTTTTCCGAAGATGGTGCCAATGGTAAGTCATCACTCTTTTCTTTCCCTTCGTCAGTATGGAAACAAGAGGCATCAATACCCCCGTGGGAAATCTTCGTGCGGAACCAACTTGGTAAGAACTCCTCCAAGGTAACCGGATGTCATGGCTTTTGAGGGTGATGCACCTCCACTTCCGCTTTCTTTTCATGCTTAACTAGATTCCATCTCCTAGGCCTTTTCACCATTATTTTCCTTGTTGGTTGTTCCATTGATCCTTTTGGTGGGCTCCTTTTGTGGCGCCTACGATGAGTCACCAACGTCCAACCATCATCGTCCTCAGATTGACCGTCTTCAACTTTGTAGTTCTCCAGTAATTCTTCATCTTTACTTTCTTTAAAACTACATAATTCATCTGGACTAAATGAGCCAAATGTGATAGAGACTTGGTTTGCACTTGCTTTCTCATCTTCAAGCACGATCTTCTTTTCATGAGCCAAGTCCATAACTTTGTCCTTGAAGACAAAGCACTTCTCCATAGGGTGGCTCACAAGTCGATGATATTTGCAGTAATTTGGGTCATCAATCTTTCCAGCTTTATTTGGTCACTTCATCTCCAGAAGCTCGATGAGATTTAACTCGAGGATTTCTTCAAAAATAGTTGTCACATCAAAATCCAGAAATGGGTACTCTTTCTCTTGCATTTTTTTAGAGATAACATTCCACTTGGCTTATCTTGAAACAAAGTGGATTTCTGTCACGGCCTCAAATCCTAAGCCGGCCGTGATGGCGCCTATCGTGGAACTAGGCTAGCCAACCATTTCAGACTATCACAATATTTCATAATTCCCCAAAATTAGTAGATTTTAAAATAGCAAAATGAGATGAACAATTTATACACTTCCCCAAAACCTGGAGTCAACCGTCATGAGCATCTAAGACTGTAAATACAATATACAATAAGGTGACTTGCTACTACAAAAGCCTGAAGTACAAAAGACAAAAACTATGAACTGAGGAAAAGAAAGGAGGTGAGCTGGGGATGCTGAGCAGCTACCTTGATCCTCGATCAAACTCCAAGCACGCCCGAAAATCAACTAGTGAGATGGTCCGGTACCTGGATCTGCACACAAAGGTGCAGGGAGTGACGTGAGTACGCCAACTCAGTAAGTAATCAAAGTAACTAAAAACTTGAGTGTAGTGACGAGCATTTATAAAACATGTAAATCCATATAATGAGTAACAGCAGAAATGAATAAATCAAGTCAGGAATCTACATTCCGAATATTTCATAAAACTCCAGTTTCCATTTAAAAATCTCGTATGAAAACATTTATCCAACATTATCATCAGAGGCTCAGTGTAAAGAAGAGTGAAAACAGTAGTTTCATAAAACGTAAGCCCCTCGGGCATAATATCACTCACAAATAAAGCCTCTCAGTCACTCGTGACTCCACTATCATAATCTCATGCTCACACTTAAACACTCGTACTCAGCAAGTACCATGAATACACACAACTGCTGCAGCGGGCCACCCGATCCAATATATATATATATATATATATATATATATATATATATATATATATATATATATATATATATATATATATATATATATATATATATATACACACACACACACACACTCTTGCGGCGTGCAGTCCAATCCATATAACATACGATGCGGCGTGCAGCCCGATCCATATAATAGTCGACTGCACCCACTGGGGGTGTACAGACTCCGGAGGGGCTCCTAAAGCCCAAGCGCTATATTTGTTGCGGCGTGCAGCCCGATCCATATAATAGTCGACTGCACCCACTGGGGGTGTACAGACTCCGGAGGGGCTCCTAAAGCCCAAGCGCTATATTTGTTGCGGCGTGCAGCCCGATCCAATATGTATATTGTTACGGCGTGCAGCCCGGTCCATACATAACATATATTGCTATGGCGTGCAGCCCGGTCCATATATACTTTATATTGTTGCGGCGTGCAGCCTGATCCATAACTATCATCACATACTCGGCTCTCGGCTAACTTAGCCATCGTCACAAGCCACTCGGGCAAGTCATCTCAACTCACGGGACTCAGCCCAAAATACTTCTCAGAGTTTCAAAGTAGTGTGATAACAGTGAAGATAACAAAAAGTGGTAAGCATGGGCCTCAGCTAGAATCAAATCTCGAAGTCTATCCACATTGGGCACGCAAATCCGGCCTTGCATCCTCATGACCCCATCATCACCAATAACCACATCCCTGGAATCACCGCGATGGACCATGTCCTGAAGAACGAGCAAGTGTGGATCATCATACTGGCGTGCTCTAATCTGATCATAAAGAGAAGACCTGGAGGTTACACAAGACAATACCCGCAGGGGCTCTGATAGATCCAATCTCACCAACTGACCCGCTAAAGCCTGAACATCAAGTGCTAAAGGTCGTTCTGCTACTGGAAGGTAGGCTAGACTCCCCAAACTCTCCGTTCTGTGACTCAGGGCATCGGCCACTACATTGGCCTTCCCCAGATGATATACAATAGTGAGGTCATAATCCTTGAGAAGCTCCAACCACCTCCTCTGACGCAAATTCATATCCTTCTGCTTAAGAAGATGCTGCAAACTACAGTGATCAGTGAAAATCTCACAATGCACTCTATACAAATAATGACACCAAATCTTCAAGGCGTGGACAATAGCTGCTAGCTCAAGATCGTGCACTGGATAATTCTTCTCGTGCACCTTCAACTTTCTGGATGCGTAGGCGATCACCCTACCATCCTGCATCAAAAATGCTCCAAGGCCAACTCTCGACAACACTGGGGTTATAGTCAAAGCTGACTTGAGCTTCTGAAAGCTCTCCTCACACTCCTTAGTCCACCTGAATTGAGCACCCTTCTGGGCCAGTCTGGTCATAGGTGCTGCAATAGATGAAAATCCCTCTACAGAACGGCGATAGTACCTTGCCAAACCAAGGAAATTGCGAATCCGGTAGCTGATGACGGTCTAGGCCAGCTCTGCACAGCCTCTATCTTCTTCGAATCAACCTGAATACCCTCACTGGACACCACGTGCCCCAAGAACGCTATTGAATCAAGCCAGAACTCACACTTCAAAAATTTTGCATACAATCTCTTCTCCCTCAATGTCTGAAGCATAACTCCCAAATGTTGCTCATGATCCTCCCGATATTGGGAATACACCAAGATATCGTCAATAAACACGATGATGAAAGAATCCAGATAAGGCCCGAATACACTGTGCATCAAGTGCATAAAGCTGTTGGGGGCATTGGTCAGCCCTAATGACATAACCAGAAACTCATAATGACCATATCTAGTCCTGAAAGCAGTCTTTGGGACGTCTAGCCCCCGAATCTTTAACTGATGATAGCCGGAACGCAAGTCAACCTTGGAAATTACCCTGGCACCCTACAACTAATCAAACAAGTCATCTATGTGAGGCAAGGTATACTGGTTCTTCACCGTAACCCTATTTAGCTGCCGATAATCAATACACATACGCATAAAACCATCCTTCTTCTTTACAAACAACACCGGTGCACCCCAAGGTGACACACTAGGTCGAATGAACCCCTTATTTAGGAGTTCCTGAAGTTTCTCCTTTAATTCCCTTAGCTCCGCCGATGCTATACGATAAGGTAGAATAGAGATAGGCTGAGTGCCTGGCACCAGTTCAATACCAAAACCAATGTCCCTGTCAGGTGGAATGCCTGGCAGCTCTGCAGGAAACACGTCCAGAAAATCATGGACCACAAGAACTGAGTCAATAGCGGGAGTCTCACCACTAACATCCCTCACAAAATCCAGATACGATAAACACCCCTTCTCAACCATACGCTGAGCCTTCAAGTAGGAAATCACCCTGCTAGGCACATACTCAGAAGAACCTCCACGCAACCCTCAGACATCCTAGCATAGTTAAGGTCACGTCTTAGCGTGACAATCAAGAATATCATGACACAGAGATAACCAATCCATGCCCAATATCACATCAAAATCGACCATGCTGAGTAACAGTAGGTCCACTCGGGTCTCTAGACCCCCAATAGATATCACACACGACCGATACACACGGTCCACAATAATAGTATCGCCCACCGGAGTCGACACATGAACATACGTAACTAAAGACTCACGGGGCATATCCAGAAAATGGGCAAAATATGATAAAACATAGGAATATGTAGAACCAGGGTCAAATAAAGCCAAAGCATCTTGGAGACAGACTGAGACAATACCTGCGATCACTGCATCGGAGGCCATAGCATCTGGCCTGGCTGGAAACGCATACATACAGGCCTGATCTCCACCTGCTCGACCTCCCCCTCTAGGGTGGCCTCTAGCTGACTGTCTACCACCCCTGGCTGCCTGGGTGGGTGGTGGAATAACTAGAGCTGAAGTCGAAGGCTGGCTCCTCAGCTGAGATGGGCCTCCAAGAATATTAGGACATTGCCTCCTCATATGCCCAAATTCTCCACACTCATAACAACTCCCTGGAGCTAGAGACGGGGACTAAAAGGAACCCATGGCACCAGAATGGCCACTAGGAGAACCATGCATAGAGGAACCCTGAACTAATGGTGCTCGAGCTGCACTCTGGGCTGGAAGGGCACCGAATGAAGAATGGTCTGGCTGAGAACTGTGGGGACCATGCCCCGAAGATGCACCACTATGGGCTGGGCGGCCTGACCAAGGAGGCCTGAACAAACGGCCTCTACCATGCTGAATCAGCCCCCTAGAAGAAGCACCACTAGAACCACCCGATCCACGAGGCCACTTGGCCTCCCTCTCTACCTGCTCCTGGCGGCGAACTGACTCAATATCTCGAGCAATATCAACAACCTGCTCGAAGGTAGCACCTGACACTTTCTCCCGAGTCATTAAAAGGCAGAGCTGATAAGTGAGGCCATCCACGAACCTCCTAATACTCTCCCTATCAGTAGGGACCAACTCGGTGGCATGACGAGCCAACTCCGAAAATCGTATCTCATACTGCATCACTGATAGCTCCCCCTGAAGCAGCTGCTCAAAATGCTTGTGTTGCTCCTCCCTGTGAGACTGGGTACATACTTCTCCAAGAAGATAGTGGAGAACTGCTTCCAGGTGAGGGATGCTGAACCAACAGGCCTACGCCTCTCAAAAGACTCCCACCAAGCGAAAGCAACACCAGAAAACTGAAAAGTAGCAAACGACACCCCACTCTACTAAACCTTCTCATGACCGTTGAGTCTTATGTAACCTAGGCTCTGATACCAACTTGTCACGACCCCAAATCCTAAGCCGGGCGTGATGGCGCCTATCGTGGAACTAGGCTAGCCAACCATTTCAGACTATCACAATATTTCATAATTCCCCAAAATTAGCATATTTTAAAATAGCAAAATGAGATGAACAATTTATACACTTCACCAAAACCTGGAGTCAACCGTCATGAGCATCTAAGATTGTAAATACAATGTACAATAAGGTGACTTGCTACTACAAAAGCCTGAAGTACAAAAGACAAAAACTATGAACTGAGGAAAAGAAATGAGGTGAGCTGGGGACGCTAAGCAGCTACCTTGATCCTCGATCAAACTCCAAGCACGCCCGAAAATCAACTAGTGAGATGGTCCGGTACCTGGATCTGCACACAGAGGTGCATGAAGTAACGTGAGTACGCCAACTCAGTAAGTAATCAAAGTAACTAAAAACTTGAGTGTAGTGAAGAGCATTTATAAAACATGTAAATCCATATAATGAGTAACAATGGAAATGAAAAAATCAAGTCAGGAATCTACATTCCGAATATTTCATAAAACTCCAGTTTCCATTTAAAAATCTCGTATAAAAACATTTATCCAACATTATCATCAGAGGCTCAGTGTAAAGAAGAGTGAAAACAGTAGTTTCATAAAACGTAAGCCCCTCGGGCATAATATCGCTCACAAATAAAGCCTCTCGGGCAAGCCTCTCAGTCACTCGTGACTCCACTATCAGAATCTCACGCTCACACTTAAACACTCGTACTCAGCAAGTACCATGAATACACACAACTGCTGCGGCGGGCAGCCCGATCCAATATATATATATATATACTGCTGCGGCGTGCAATCCGATCCATATAACATACGATGCGGCGTGCAGCCCGATCCATATAATAGTCGACTGCACCCACTGGGGGTGTACAGACTCCGGAGGGGCTCCTACAGCCCAAGCGCTATATTTGTTGCGGCTTGCAGCCCGATCCAAAATGTATATTGTTGCAGCGTGCAGACCGGTCCATACATAACATATATTGCTACGGCGTGCAGCCCGGTCCATATATAATCTATATTGTTGCGGCGTGCAGCCCGATCCATATGTAATATATAACATATATATTGATGCAGCGTGCAGCCCGGTCCATATATAATCTATATTGTTGCGGCGTGCAGCCCGATCCATATGTAATATATAACATATATATTGATGCAGCGTGCAGCCCGGTCCATATATAATCTATATTGTTGCGGTGTGTATCCTGATCCATAACTATCATCACATACTCGGCTCTCAGCCTAACTCAGTCATCGTCACAAGCCACTCGGGCAATTCATCTCAACTCACGGGACTCAGCCCAAAATGCTTCTTAGAGTTTCAAAGCAGTGTGATAACAGTAAAGATAACAACAAGTGGTAAACATGAATGAGTTCACAGATGTTCTATCATGATAGTGGGAGAATAGTGTAAAAGTATCTCTGAGGGTCTAAACGGGTCGGCACAAGGCCCCAAACATGGCTCACAGTCCATAAACAAGTATAAACTTTGAAATACAGGATGTCGTAAGGTTTCAAATCGAATACGCGGCTTAATAGTCGCCACAGGACGGACCAAGTCACAATCCCTATCAGTGCACGCCCATACGCTCGTCACCTAGAATGTGTGTCACCTCATTTACCAAAACAATATCAAATACCGGGGTTTCGCACCCTTAGGTTTAGAGTTACAATCTTTAGTTACCTCAAAACAGCCCAAAAGCTATTCCGCGATGCACTTGCCCCTCGAACTGGCTCCCAAATGCTCCGAATCTAACCAAAACCAGATTAACATCATCAATATACGCTAACGGAATAAAACCCAATCGAAAGATATAAATTTTAAGCACAATTCTCGAAATTGGCCAAACCCGAGCCCTGGGCCCACGTCTCAGAATTCGATGAAAATCGCGTCACAAGAATCCTTATCCCTTCCCGAGTCTACACATATAAAATGCATCACAATCCGACCACAAACAACTCCTAAATTTCTTAATTACAAGTCTCAATTTCCCAAGCCCTAAACCCCCAATTTATGCCATTTAATCCTCAAATTCCAAGTCTAATCCGTCACAAAATAACATAGAAACGAGTTTATAATCCGGGAAACTTACCTCCACTGAAGACTCTTAAATTCCTCCTTCAATTTGCTCATAAACTAGCTCAACCCGCATGCAAAAATGAAAGAAATGCCACAATTTCGCGGAGGCACCTATTTATACTTTCTGCCCAGTTAATCCGCACCTGCGGTCCCAGGTACGCACTTGCGCAATTCCACTAAATGTCCAATTCTCGCACCTGCGGTGCCTCACCCTTACATGTGGCTTCCTCCATCCTGGCCTCTTTTCGCACCTGCGGCCATCGCACCTGCAGCTCCCCATCCGCAGGTGCGGCCACACCAGTAAAATAACACCAGCAGCAATTTTACTGCAAATTCCTAAGTCCAAATCTCTATTAACCATCCGAAATCAACCCCGATCCCCTCGGGGCCCCAACCAAACATACCAACACATCCCATAACCTCATTCAAACTTAGTCGAGCGTTCGAAACACCAAAAACAACGCAAAAAAACACCAAAATCACTTCAAATTCAAGCCTATGAACTATGAAACTTCTAAATTTCTCCAATGATGCTGAAACTAACCAAAACACATCTGATTGACCTGAAAATTTGCACACATATCCAAAATGATATTACGAACCTTCTCCAACTGTCAGAATTCCATTCCTACCCTGATAATCTATTTTCCCCTGCCGACCGGAAATCGCCAAAAACTAACTTTCGCCAATTCAAGCCTAATTCTACACCGGACATCAATACTTCATTCCAAACACACTTATAAGTCCCAAATCATCTAACGAAGCTATCCGGGCCATAAAATCCATATTTCGAGGTCGTTTACCAATAAGTCAACTCCCAGTTGACTTTTTCAACTATTAAGCTAATTTAAGAGACTAAGTGTCTCTGTTCTAACCAGGACCACTCCGAACCAACCAACCCAACACAACATAAATAGTATAAGAAATATATGATAAAGCAAAAAATGGGGGAAACGGGGATAATCTCACGAAACGACCGGCCGGATCGTTACAATTTCGTACTCTGCTTTTTGCTCACCTTCATCGTGAACTTCATAGGTGATGTGTTGACATTCATAGCTTCTTTGTTTTCAGATCTTGGTATAAACTTTCTCCATGTTCTGATTTCTTGCTTGTCGTTCACTTTGTGAGGTTCATAGATGGGCAGCCTTTCATTTCCAGCAAAGGCCATGCTCAATTCCATGTCATGGGCACGAGTTGCAAGTTCTTCAAATGTGCTAGTATTGATACCTTGAAAGATGTAGCGCAATACCCAATGCATACCTTGGATGCACATCTCTATTCCAGAAGCTTCACTAAGCCTGTCTTTACAGTTGAGGCGTGCATTCCTCCAATGATTGATAAAGTCAATAACGGGTTCACTCCTCCATTGATGAGTACTTGTGAGTTCTATCATACTCACAGTATGTCTCGTGCTATAAAAGCGTTTGAGGAATTCTTGCTCTAGTTGATCCCAGCTATCAACAGATCCAGCCTCGAGGTCTGTGTACCAATCAAAAGCATTTCCTTTTAATAAGCGGACAAACTGTTTGACGAGGTAATCTACATAAGTCCCAGCATTGTTGCATGTCTCAACGAAGTGCCCCACATGTCTCTTTGGATTGCCTTTTCCATCAAACTGTTAAAATTTCGGAGGTTGATAGCCAGCATGCATCTTCAACATATCGATGCTTGAAGTGTACGGCTTTGCGTAGGTAAAGGAGGACTTAGAAGAAACTTCATATTTGTTTTTTATAGTCCTTTCAATAAACTCCTTTAGGTGATTGATTGGAATCATCCCTTCCAAAGAGACTAGAATTTCCTTAGTGGATGCAACTTGTCGTGGGGGAGCATCAATCTCTTGAACTTCTGGGAGTTTGCTAGGTACATGGGTGGATTCTTCTTCCATCAATATTCCCATCCTATTTGTTAGCTTGTCGATTCTAGCATCTTGATTTGGCATGCACTTGGTCAAGCCAGTGATTGCTTCTGTCAAGTTTGCTAACTTCTCCTTCATGGATGAAGTGTTTGTCACCATGGCTTGCATGATTGTCGTGGACGATGGAGAGTAGCATGGATTTTCACAAAGATTGATCCTTGATTGTCTCACGCTATGTGGTGGAAGTGGGGAGGATCCATCGCTTGAAGCGTCATCATCTTCCTTCATAGCAGAGTGCTTGAATCCGGAGAGGTCAAGCAGAGCAAGAGTTTTCTTGATCTTTTCAGCAACATCGCTTCCTCCTTCGGGTGCATTTGTGAAAGATTTTGATCCTTTTGAGTATAAAGATCCGAAAACAGGGGTAGATGCGGACGGCACTTGGGGTTCTTGTTGTCCTAATGAGTTTGCTTTGCTCATCGTAATTGGTCCAAAGCTTCCAAAGGTAACTTCGAGTATGTTTTCCACATCAGAATAGAACCTGGAATTGGCAGCCTTGGGGAAGTTGAACTGGAATTGATTTTCTTGGAAGCCGTTTCGTGTTCTTGAACTTTGGTGATTGAAAAGTTGAGATGAGAGGTAGAGATGTCGCACTGGGCATGCCAGAATTTGTAGACAATAAATTATGTCGAGAAAATAAAATCAAGATCGAAAAATATCGCAACAATCGTAGTATTTTATTTCAAATATTTGAGTGTTACAATCTCTATGAATCCTCTGATTCTTCTTTTTCAACAGTAAATTAAAGATCTTTTGAGCTTAATCTTGAATTTTATTTCATATTAATCTAAGTGCTTGAGGCCTGACCTTGATCTTGACGTATTTTTAATTCAAGGGCTTGCAACTTGTTCTTGAATCTTCGTCTTGATCTTTTAAATCCTTAAAACACTTGAATGTTTGTAGCTTTTAGAGAAATCTGCAGTGTTTGATCCACGAGCTCCCTCTTGCTTCTTGTTATAACTTCTGGTGTCTTTTCTGGGTTATGAAGACCCCTATTTATAGTTGTGGAAGGGAGGAGTTGGGATAAGAACAAACTCTTTCCGACCAATCAAATTAAATTGTGACATGGCCGCATTTGATTGGCCGGGACATGTCACTTGCACACGTAGCGCGGTATCATTGGCTTTTTGATTTGGCTTGACATGCCTTGTCATTTTTACACGTGGCACGATTTTATTGGCTCTTTTGTTTGACTTGGTGTGCCACATCATTTGACACGTGGCATCAAATTGGGCCTCTAGGAAGATGTCATCTTGCACTTAATGAAGTCGGCTTATCACTTTAGCCCAATGAACTTGGACTAGTTTATTAGGTACATCTATATTGGACTTATATAATTATATTATCCCAATGAATTTATTTGGACTAATATATCTTGAATTTAAAATATTGCCCAAATTATCTTATTGAATTTAAACTCAATAAAATTTAAATGCTTACAATATCGATAAACTCAAAATCGAGTCATACTAAAATAAGGTTTCACTAGCTACAGAATCATTTAAATATTTAGGTAGCCGATTAAGGTGAATTTTAAATTAAGGATAATATCCTCACTTACATCATTATAAAGATAATCATTATTGAAATATATATATAAATTTTAGAAATCGAAATTTCAAAATAGAAATATTTTTTGAAAGATAACAGCATACCAAATAATAGTTCAAATCGTAGTAAAAGAGTTATTTCGTAACCAAAGAATCGTTCATAGTCTCAAATTTGATTATTTTGCCATAAATATCGGTTATTATTTGCTTCCTGACTATTTTAGGATCCAATGACACCAGCGAGAATGATACCAAAAAACAAAAATAGAATTATAACTAGGAGATTTCAGAAATAGTTAATCTTTTTCATGTAGTGTTTCTTAATTAATATCCAATAATTATCAATATCTATCGAGAAGGTTTAAATTTTAAGATTATGTATATATAATCTGAATAACTCAAATATTTGACATGATTAGTGTCCGCGCATCCGCACAGGTGCTCATACTAGTTTATTGATAAAGTGCGATCAACTCTAAGGAATAATTATGTATTACCCCCAAAAGAAAAGGTTTTCAATATTTGCTTTTCAAAAGCTAACAAACCCAAAGGCCACCTTTTGAAAATTGAAATGAAAAAATGTTGTATCTGTTATAAAACAATAAAATAAGTAGAAAAGTATTGTAAAGAAAAGTAGTGAGAGAGAATTATTATTGAATTTTGGGATAAATTAAAATGGAATAGGACCTCTCTATTTATAAGGAAAGAGTGACTTAGTCACCAAGTAAAATCTCTAAAATATCTCTAAAATATAGACATTCACCTTAAATAGAATTCTATTTATAACGTTCCCCCTTAAATGTATATTCAACAAATAATGTGCCTCGTTAAAACCTTAACTAAAAGAAAACCCAGTGGGAAAAAATTCTAGAAAAGAAAAAAGAGTCCACATGTTTAGAATACGCCTTTTGGTTGCCTCATTAAAAACCTTGCAAGAAAAACCCAGTGGGACAAAATCTTGTAAGGGAAAAAGAGTACAACGCGTATTAACTCCCCCTGATGAGAGCATCAATTCATATCCTTGAGCCTTCTCATCCCGATCTTGTACACTAGCTTCTTGAAGGTTGACAATAGTAGAGATTTGGTGAACAAATCAGTCATATCATCACTTGAATGAATATGTTGCACCTTGAAATATTCATTCTTGTATATATATAATGTCTTCATATAATGTCGTGGAATAGCCTTTTCAATATCTCCATAGAGAGAAAAATTCTCGCTATCGCATTATCATGCTTATAGTTATAACAAGATACATATGTGCACAAATTCCATTTAGGATGTAGTATTTCATGACCAAGAATTTTTATGCTTTAAGCAATTTAAATTCTTCATGGATTTTCATATAAGTTAAATCATATAAGCCACATGAATGGACTTTAGATGCATATCAAATTTTATGTCATGCTAGACATATAAGATAGAGAAAAGTGATTGCACTCGTCATTGACTTTATACTCTCAAGTGTTTGAACTATATATTCAAAACTACATGTCGTTCATATGAAACCAATTCTATTTGAATTGTGTCTCTTGTATTTGGCCAATATTTTTGTGTTTGTATTCGACAAACTTAATATTCTCATCTATACTTAGCGCTATGATAGATGTCATCGCCGAAAAATTTTATCGGTTCCAATATTTTTTTTTCATAAAGACATAACATAGAGATCTTTTCATTCATATTTTCAGGTACCTAAAACTCTCCGGAGATTTTATGAAGTGTTATGTCATGTGATCTTCTAGATCACTTGCCTCCTTATTATGATCATTTTGATCATTTGCTCATCTTCTTTATCAAGAATTTTATTTGAAACCGATTTGTCTATATGTTTTAAGCGTACTATAGACTTTGTCCTTCTAGGACTTATTCTAATATGATCATTTTCAGTGAGAGTATAGTTACTTTCTTTGTGTCAGCAAATGCATCTGGCATGCTTTCCATTGTAGATGAATTATCCTTTTATGAACTTCAAGTTCATATTATCTTCAAGGATCTAGAGGTACAAATGATAATTCATTCCACATAACTTTTTCTCAACTGTTTATTTTGTCTTCCCCTCATGTTAGAAAAAGTAACTTTCTTCCTCAATTTTGGGAACCCATCTTTGTGCATTATGGTGTTAATTAAAATATACACCGCACATTAATAATAATAAGATGGAATTATTTGGTTCCTGACCCTGAACCACTTGTGAGGGGAGAATGTAATATACTTTCATATATAATGTATATCAAACTCATATAAATAACTTTGTTCTCATAAGTAATAGTTTTGCTATTAAGTAGAGGCACTCAATAAATCAGTTTGCTAAACCAACTGTGATGTAAACCAATTTATCAAGTTGAACTGCCTTGAATAGAAAATCTGAAAATTATGCTTGAAATTAAATTATTGAGCAAGTTACCTCGCAAACACCAAGTTGCGGGTTCATAATAATCGCACATGTAACCATCTCATAGATGCATCTTATGTGGTATACATGGCAGATGAATGGGCCAATATTCACCTTTGATATTTTCAGCATTTATTGGATTCAATCCCAATTTTAGTTGGTTTATAATTAATGAGAACAAGCAACATAAGAGAATCGTAAAGAACTTTCGAGTTCTTTAATATTTACTCATGTGAATTCTCTTTTATTTTTGCACAACATGCTTAAATTAACATGGCTAAACCAATTATTCCGACTGGATAAATTATCAATATTGATAAAGTTCAGGTTTACACCGTGACGTGTGTAATTATCAATATACTCCAAGTTTACTATGATATGGATTTTTATATCAATAAACATCCACTTTATTGTGATATTCTTTTATTTGTGTAGTACAAACTGGAGAATAAAGCGGGTAGCTTTTCACATACATATTACCCCACTACAAGTTGTAGTAATAGAAGATATTAAATCTTTCATTTATTTATAGTCTCAGTATAACCAATCATTTTTCCCGATACTTTAGAAACTCAATAAGTTTCTTTGAGACTTACTACAACACAATAAATTGACATGATAATCAATTGCATTCCTCCAAAATAGTAATAATTGGCTCTTCCAGAGCTCTCAATTAATTTGGAACTACCACATATTCATCAGCATCCATATGGTGAATATCACTTTTAAAGAGAAAGTTATAAATTATGGTCATTGTCAAAATTATATACAAGATCTGTTCTTGCATTACTGTTATCCTTTAGTAATCACATTGCCAAAATATTTTGGCATAATCACAATAGGTACGTGATCAATGATCATTCATGCCATAATAATGAAATTATTTTCGTATTTCATCTCAAACCTTTTTCTAGAGATTAGTGTGGTATATCACTAGCACGTTCATATTCTTCTAAGAATGAATATGTATTTATAAATCAGATGTTGTCACATTCACATCATGAATGGACCATAATCATCTATATATGCTTTACAAAATCTCATGTCAAATCGATAACAAATATTACTTTCACATAATGAATGGTTATTTTGAAAATCTTTATTATTCTCATTATCACAATGATGACGATTATAATTTCGTTTATTGCCACGTCCACATCCATTGATACCTTCACGGTAATAATTTTGTCTTCTTTCAGATTTATCACATATTACTATCACATTCTCTTAAGGGGAATGAGAATAAAGCAAATTCAATGGGACGGATTTCCACTTCTTTGCCCACAATCATACATGAATTTGATCATGGCAAGGCATAGAAATTTTACCACTTCGGGTGGTTATAATTTCTTGAAAACTCTATTAGAGTTACAATCAAAGTTTATTGTCTTTGCTTGTATTTAAAATCAAATTGTAGAAGTTGAAGGAGAAAATAAGTAAAATATTTACCTTAAGTCCAGAATTTAATCATGAAGGAAGTTCATGAAGTAATTGACAATCATTATGCTTAATCCCAAAGCTTCTACTCAATTGGTTAGAGTTTCGTGTTGATAATGTGTTATAAAACAATAAAATAAAAAGAAAAGTAGGGAGATAGAATTATTATTGAATTTTGGGATGAATTACAATGGATTATGACTCCTCTATTTATAGGAAAATAATAACTTAGTCACCAAGTAAAATCTCTAAATATGTACATTCACCTTAAATAAAATTTTATTTATAACCGTACCTGTAATATTATACTCGAAACTTAGTCAAGTTTTATCCACACAAACATAGAGCTACTACGGTTTAGGACTGATTTAGCACAGAGAAATGGTCAATTTCATTAAGACGGTAAAGAAACGAGTCAAAAACATGGATCGAATTTTAACATATTCCAGCAAAAGATATTTCTGTCCTTTTTTGCCTTCCAATTGCCCCACATCATCATCATCCACTTCGTTGCCTCTGCTCTGGCTCCAAATTCCAACCCACCCACCCCCCGCCCCTCCCCCCACATAAATATATGTCAAAGAATTTCTTATTTCATATGAACCCAGAATTTTAAAATCCTTCCCATTTCTCCTTCACTTTATCAACTTGACTTTGATCATCACATCAAATTTTTTGTGACAGGCTTGTAGATCAACAACTTCAAGGTATGTATTTTTGACTTTACTAACTTTTTCAAATACTGAAGATCACTTTTTCTTAAAAACTAATTTCTTTAGAACCCAAGAAAAAATGTATTAGGCGATTTCACGGTGAAGTACTGATACCCAATTTGTTTTTACATCAGATCGGTGTACATTCTTGGAATTGATTGTAAATATATGAAAGACTGAGTCTTTTTTGCATCTACAGAGTCGAATCTGAGCTGGGAAAAAAGGAAGATCTAGAGATTTTTATTTGTGTTCAATTCATTACAGGAACTATGTCTTTTATTGGGACACAACAGAAATGCAAGGCCTGTGAAAAGACAGTTTACCCGGTGGAGCTGTTGTCAGCTGATGGGGTTAATTATCACAAGTCTTGCTTCAAATGCAGCCATTGCAAAGGAACACTTAAGGTGTTTTTCCTATGCTTATATAAACTACAATCTGGTTTTCTCTTTATGTTGTTAGCTTTTTCTGCATAAAGTTTTAGTCTTAAAGTTGTGAAATTGGAAAAAGGGTAAACTTGTCTTGATTCACAAATACTATCCTAAAAAAGAAAAATATCTCCATGTTGGATCATACTGCATTGGTAGTTGTACTTTGAGCATTGACAATTGGACGAGGCCAAGCATTGAGGAAACTGTACCCAAGATTTGAATAGTTTTCAACTTATCCGAAAAGAAGAAGATAAAGATTTGAATAATTCCATATGAAAAGGATAATGGTGTTTAGACTCAATTGACTGATGTTATGTATCTGTGTACTTTTTGTTAGCTGAGCAATTTCTCCTCAATGGAAGGTGTTCTGTATTGTAAGCCCCATTTTGAGCAGCTTTTCAAGGAGTCGGGCAACTTCAACAAGAACTTTCAATCACGTAGGTCTATTTATTCTTGCTTAGTTAATTCTTTCTCCAAAGTTATAATTGATCTGCTTTGTTCATAATACCCAATGTGTTTTACTTTCACAGCTGCAAAGTCAGCTGAGAAGTTAACTCCTGAGCTGGTAAATTTTCTTTGCATCTACTTGTATACAAAACTCACAAACTGAAAAAGAACAAACCATGTCTCTTACTCTCTCCTCTCTTATTTTGGTATGCAGACAAGGTCGCCCAGTAAAGCTGCTGGCATGTTTTCTGGCACACAGGAAAAATGTGCCACTTGTGGTAAAACAGCTTACCCACTTGAGAAGGTAAAAAATAGCTCCTCAATTTTACCCTAGCCATGATGTTTTGTTGAGAAGCAAACTGTTGCATTCTTCCTTTTGCTGTAAGTTCCTATTCTGGAACTTCAATTGGGAAAAGATGGTTGCCCATTTCGCTCATTTGATGCATCAATGAGTTGCTTGTCGGTGGCAATGGTGTCATCAATTTCCTGCTGTGGATTTAGCATTGTCAGAATGTTACTGATTTTCAGTGGCGTGTGAAAGCACAATTAGCGTTTAAGTAGCTTTCCAATGTGAAAGTGCACAAACAATGTTTCCATTTAGAGAGCAGGGACAACCTTTTACTTTTAAATGTTATGCATAACCATCTTGCTGCACGAGGTTTTAGTACGAATTTAAGATGATATAAAGGAGAGTAAGACAGCTAAAAGACATTAAGTTGGTTGAACTTGCTTGTGCCTCAAATCTACGTTTTACTCGCTCAATATCTGTTATGCATTCTGGTGATATATGTGAAATGTATATAAATGAACACTATTGAGAAATTCAAGAGCTTGTATTTTGTGGTATTTTACACCACATTTGTTGTTTAACAAGATAGGATTGATCTTACAGATGGTATAAAGTTAGCATAACTACTGAAGTCCACAAAGATCTATTCTTATTCAGTCGCAAACTGACTGTTAATAGTTCGGCCGTGATAGTAGTTAAAACTGACTTGCTGTGCAAATTGGTGAGTTTGAGCATTTTGTATCTCCCTCCCTCCTCCAATCATCTAGTATTCTGTCAATCTTTTCCATTTTTGCACATTCTGGTAAATGCTCAACTCTGAATTATGAGGTAGATCACGTGTGTTATATTGCTACAATATTTCTTAGGTAGTTCTCAGTTGCCCCACAATGGTGAATGTCCACCTTTGAAGTTGTAACACAGTTACGAAATTTAATTTGTACGAAGAGCTAGTCTTTGGATCAGAATGTGATATGACAGAAGAAAAATAGTTGAGCCGACTTATGCTTCCATTCATTCTCTTGTCCAGCAAGTAGTTATTTGGCTTGATTTAAGATATATGTTCTTGATGCTTATATCAATACATTGGTTACCTATTTCTAGTCTACAGATTCTGAGTTTAGCATTCCTCTCATCAATTTAAACTTTGGGAAGTTTCTACAATTGCCTTACTTTTTTATATCAAAATTGGAGTAGCAAACACAAGCTTTACTATTGGAGCAGTCATAATTTCTGGGATTAATCTATGTGTTGGTTGCATTTTTTTAGGTGACAGTGGAGAACCAAAGTTATCATAAGACATGTTTCAAGTGTTCTCATGGTGGATGCTCTTTATCTCCTTCAAATTATGCCGCCCTAAATGGGATTTTATACTGCAAACCTCATTTTTCACAGCTTTTCAAGGAGAAAGGCAGCTACAATCATTTGATCAAGTCTGCCTCGATGAAACGTCCAGCTGCAACCGTTCCAGATTCTTAAACTCCATGTTTCAGTCAACTACTGTATCCATTCACATGGACTTGATATTTCTTGAGTGTGTTTCTTGCGCTTTCTTTGTTCATTAGCTGGTAACCTCATCATTTTGGGTTACTGGTTTATATATGTTGGACCATCGTGAAGGCTGTTATCCTGATTTATTGTATCATTTAACTTTTGGATGTTGAAATACCTGCCCCTATCACATGATCTTTGGCAGGAGCTAATTGTGTGATACATAACAGTGTTGTTACTTAGTATTCTTCTGTTGCTCTTATATTTGGCTTCTGCTTAGGTGCTGATGCGCCCTTTCCTGTCACAAAAGCTGCTCAATTGGATATGAATTTACAGTTGGTGTTTGCACCAAATAAATAAATGTATGATATATAAATTTTCATCAAGAGCATTTTGAATAAGAAAACCAGAAAAAAACAAGGCATAGGATGAAGATGAGAATGTTTGAAATAACGATGACACTGTCACCGTGGAAGCTTACGATGGAAGCGTTGTTGTTAACCTTCATTTTGTTTCTGTATTTTCTGCCTATTGGGATATTTCTAGATATGTTATAAAACTTTGCTTTACAAGACGTCACGTCTTTCGTTAGGTTTAGCGGCATGTTTTTAGCAAAAATTTTCTCCTTAAAAATAGATAATGACAAACCAGTACACACACGGTTTACTTGAAAAGATTACACCAGACGGTCAAAAAAGAAAGCATTTAACATATGAATTCTAAACTCAACCTATTGTCAGTGTAAAAATATAACATACACACAGAAGCGGAGCCAGGATTTCAACCTTATGGGTTCTGGATTTTGAAACTACGATTTCAAGTAAAAATGACAGGGTTTTAGATTTAATATTTATATATATTTCATGAGTTCAAAACACTGTTTGAGCAAAATCTACTGGATTCGGCCAAACCCGTAGGTCGGCTTGTACCTCCGCCCCTGCATACACAACTGCACCTCAATCTCAAGCTAGTTTTCATGAGTCCTTGTTATCATGTTGCTCCAGTTAGATGTATATCGATTCAATAATTTTTGTTTTAGATTCTCTAACAGTAGAAGTTCTCTAACAAAATTAAAAAAAACTCCGCGCAAACACAACTAGTAGAAAATTAGAAATACAGAACATGTTAGCTTGAGTATTGCACTGAAGTAGACGAACTCCTCCACATCTCTGCTAGCAGAACAAGTGACAAACCAAAGATGCTGAGCAGGCAGAACCTCTTCTTGAATGTTGAAGTTAAGCCTACAACAGAGACTGAGCTCATACAATTAGACAAACTTATGGTGAAGTGTAAAAATAAAGCCCAAGGCCAAACCAAAGGTGAAATTAAGTTGGGGACGTTGAGTAGTTGGGTGTAAATGGTTATCAGTTCTAGTAGGATATTATTCAGTATCCAAATCTCAGTTTCAATTACAATCAACCAACTCCCTTACATCCAAATTAGTTGGGATTAATTCTATGTGTCCGTTCCATTTTTTACTACTTAGAGGATTCAACACAATTATAAATTTCTTTACCAATTTATTGCAACCTTCGTATACCTGGATGTGAAGATGGGTTCTTTAGAAACAGGCAAAATGTTAAGTGGCTGACCATTTCAAATTTCAGCAGTTGTTGGAAGACACGGAATTACAAATCTCAGTTGGTTATTTTCTGATATGCTTATAAGCATAAACAAGTTGGAACTGTGCTCAACTATACATACTTTTAGCACAATCTGGATTTCATACAAATTAGAGAACTATAATAACTAGGCACATATCTCCAACATTGTCCTTTCAAAAAAGTGACATAAATATAACATAGTATATGAGCGCAAATATCATTTCTTTTTCTACATAAAGGAGAAACGATTTACAAATTTCTAAATTTCAGTTCCTTTCAATTTATAAATCTCATCATGATAACTACAGTAACATATAATGTAGTCTTACTCAACAATCTCCTCAAAGAATAAAGATAAAAGATCTTTCATTCTTAACCCTATGGTGGGAAGAATGTATAGACAAATCAAGTCACTTATTACGGATCTATTCAGGCTACTCTGGCTCTTCTCGGCTACAGATTGAATCCTGTTTCCCATGTTACCTGGCAAAAAATAAAGGAGGGAAAAATTCCTAGATACCAACTGCAAGCGCATAACTCCACTTGCATCCTCAAGGTTGAATCTTTCCTCGAACATCAATTGATATCAAAGTCGTGGTTGATGTTTTTCCAGGTTCATATTTCACTTACTACGTTTCTTTGCTTCACTATAGAGTATTACCCCGAAAACTGTGAGTGTGTAGCCAAGCATCCCTATAACTGACACTGGATTCTTAAATATTAAGATTGAGACAACAACAGCTACAGCTCCTTTTGCATTTCCCAGGACCTGTGAAACGGTGAAATTCTGTTAGACATAACTCCTATGAAGGAGATCTAGGGAAAACAAACATCTCTTCATTATCCTAAACCCAAAAGAAAAAGGTAAGGGAAATAAACTTCAAAACCCACCGGAAACAAATGCCAAGAACATAATAATGCCACGCTATTGACGGATTTATTCTTGATTCCAATAGAGTTTTAGTTTCAAGTCTATCCAAAAAATGAACTTTCTCTTCTTCCTTTCCCTTCTTTTTTTTTGNCCCTTTCTTTAAAGGGAAAAGTCTCCATCTTGAGAAGATACTCCAATATTAAATCCCTTAGCTGCAAGTTTGAAGGTCCATTTTTCTTTCTTTTCCATGTTATCACAAAATTGTCAGGCAAATATCTTAGTATATGTGATACAATCAGAAAATTTTACATCCAACTAGACTTTTATTGCTAAAAATAAACTTGCATTCCTAAATTACCATCAAACGACAACCATTTTCTTAGGCGAAGTTAACCATGGCAAAACCGTTTGGGAAAAGGTGTAAGCCCTGATGTGACTACCTCAGAACATATTATACCACTTCCAGAATATTTAGCATGCTTATCAACCAACCTCAAAACCTAACATTGATATCATTTAAACTATTACTTAATCTATTTGCTAATGAAAGTTGATTGTATTCGCAGAACGGAATCAACACGCCAGATGTAGGGGTACGTCATATTGGTACGGAGGACTAAATACCCAAGTTGGACTCCTCTTCATAGTTTGACATCTCAATCCCTACTCAATAGTAAGAGGCCAAGTCTTCCAATTCAAAACTTATTCTTCTCAAAAATAGATCTGTCAATTGATTCCTCATGTAAGGCTAAGCATGACTATATCTACTCCTCCCAAATTTCAGTTGTCCTAATATTACACTGATATTATACATACTCTACTTGCACGTATCTATTAAGTCTTACAAGTTCGATTCACCAGCACCATACTTCACTTATTTTGGTTTCTATGAGAATCAGGGGAAGCTTAAATCCAATGCAATTCACATAAATATTAAGCTTAAAAGAAATCATGGTGCTAGAGAAATCACCAAAAAATCAGCATATATAACAAACCCACAATGTTTACAAATCCGAAAGTGATCATAGCTCAAATATTGATGCTCCACACATCAGTAGCAGCATACTAGGATAGAAGAAACACTCCAACCATATTGAATTCAAGAACTCAAAATTCAGACAACCCCTCTACCAGAACATTTTTTTTTTCATTAGGGGAAAAAGTTTAGAAGTGCTTGAAAAATTCAAATATTATGTGAGATAGGAGCTGTATTTGATGAAAGAGAGGAAAATGCATAGGATTTTCAAATAAATAAAATTGCTTTTCGATAAAATTCAAAGATAAATCCTTCCAGACAAAAAAAAAGACAGTATAAATTGATATCCGATTTCAAAAATAAGTATAAATCTAAACTGATAATACCAAAAATCCAAAAACTCATTTTAAATAAATCTTGAACGGGGAATCAAAAAAGTTACCTGAAGAGTCAGAGCACTGGTGTGTTTTGTGACCAGAAAATTGGTCAAGTTTACAAAATAAGCAAGGGCAGAATTGAACAGCAATAACCAGATGATTTTTATATCAGCTCTTGCAAGTGCCAGTGTTATACCAACTACATTATCTTCCATCAAGAGCGTTGCAGGTAATAAAAGCACGACTGCTATAGGAGCCATGTAGAGTAGAAGGTTCATGGAATTCAGCTTCTCCCTGTAATATATAAACACAAAACAATTCAGCATCCTATCCTATCTCCGGATTGACCATAATGAAGAGCATAGAATTCGACTACATATTTACTGAAAAACAAAAACAGCAATATTACCCTTCAGAGGAAAGCAAAATTCCTTGAACCACTGACTTGAGTGCCCTTGCAGCAGTCGCGCCGATACACATTATAAACCCAAATAGATGAAAACTTGGCTCTCCCTGAGAAGTTAAGCTAAAATAAATTAGTCGTAAGAAAGATTCCATCCGCAGCACTAAAGTGTCAATACAAGTTAGTCATACAAAATACAAATCAGCTTTATCAACAAGTATAGCTCACAAATACATGTTTTGGCACAATTTAAACACTTAGTACCAATTAACAATCCAATGTGCAGCAAGATCCTGTATTGAATCAAGCATTGACAAAACATGACCCACTAACTTAGAAATATTACCACATTATTTCACTTAAAAACATTAATACACCTTATCATATTGCAACACCAAATATACAATTTTCTAAAAAGGGGTATAAATTAGAACTCCGATCGATTAAATCAACCACAAGGGACCAAAATTCAAGTAAAACTGGGATAGAAGAAAAGCATACCCCGCTGGCAATGATAACCCCAGTGACAACAGGAATGAGAGTGACATAAGTCAACCAAGCCTCCCTCTTGAATGTCATTAGGTAAGCAAAAACAGCAGTGAAAAAGGGAGTGGTAGCACCAATAGCCTGATTGAAGGATACAGGCAGATATCTAAGGGAGATATTGCCACTAACAACGGAGGCACAAAATATAGCACTCAAAGCAGAGATCTTCAAGAACTGAACCCTAGATCTTATAGTCTGCATTGGTACCATTTTCATCCAAGCAATGGCTATATAACTTAGCAAAGAACAAGCAGTCATATGACACATGGTAAGAAATATTGGATATTTGAACCCATAATTACTTAGCAAATACTTGTTCAGCAACAAAACCCCAATGTTGGACGAATACCATGATGTAACTAGCCCAATCGTGAAGAATTTCCCCGTTGTCTTCATTGCAATCCAAGATTCGCCTATTTTTTGTGACCCAAAACCTCCAAAAAGAAATTTTTATATCGAGAATTTAAGATCTCAACATGTATGGATCTGATTCAATTTTCGTCAACAGAGATATGTTGACAACAACACTTGAACAAAGAAATAAAAGCTACTTCCTTCCGTAATATCTTTTTCCAGGTATATAAATGTGTAGAGTTAACAGCAAATTGAATGATAAGGGCATGCCGGAGTAGACAAAAAAAAGAAAGGGAGTTTAGAAGACTACCGACGCTACTGCTGTAAATATACAGAAAGATAAACGCGTATTGGGGAAAACGAATTGAGGTATTCGGCCAGTGTTTTTAGTTTATATATACTACTATAATTCTATTTATATGTATATGTATATGTATATGTAAATGTAATTTTCATAAAGTAGTTAACCAGTAAGCTTCAATTTCATCCTCTTCCTTTTTTTTTCTTTTTCTTTTGAGTTAAATAACATATTTCTCACTTCTATTGATTTTGTTTTATGTGATGATATTTGATTCAAGATTATTATTTACTTGGAAAATTTGAGTGGGAGCCTTGTATTACGGAGCCCTATACTATGGAAGCAAAGTGACTCTTATTTGTTTCACTTTAATATAGTTTTTAAATTCCTTTTCCTAATATATTAAATTAATCAAGTTTTTCGTTTTCCTTTTTTCTCATGCCATAGAGCCAACAACCATGTGCGTGGCATTGTTGTATTTAGTGAAACAAAAAATTAAATATCGGAAATATATGACGAAACAAAAGCATTTATAACACTATTAGAAAAATGAAATTTAGCAACGGACAAATTTCATAGTTAAACAGCAAATTTCGTTATTAATCCTAATTAGTAACGAATTAGCGATAGATCATTCAAATATTTTTTTAACTCTTAGCGAAGTAGCAACAGATTAGCGATAAAGTTTGTAAATAATTTTAATTTTTTTGGTATTGATAAGTGTGTCTGGAAGCTTAATTGATAATTACTACTATATCGATTTCTGCCGGCAAATGTGGTAGTGGTTCATTGTCAATATAGCAGTTCTCTTTATATATCTTTTACTATATTTTGTTCACAAACGGGAAAATTAATACATTTGGTGGAGTAGTTAATTTGTTAATGGGTTTATAATTTGATGATTCACGTTTGAATGCTTTAACTGGTTGGTTTGGTTTCCAATTAAGTAAAAGCACAAACCACTTGAAATTAGAGCTAAACACCCAATCAGTTTTAATTAAAAAATAGCTTGCCTTATTGAGTTTTAAATTGTAGCTTTGCTTAAAAAACACAGTCTTCAGCTTTACTTGAAAATCACAAAACCAAAACAGCAAATTAAATAAGGGGCCGGTGATTAAATTATGAAGAAAATAATTTTTCCTCGCGGTGGAATTCGAAAAAAAGAATGAGACCCCACGATAAACTAGAGAAAGAAAAGAAAAAGTGTACTTAAATCGTGTGAAGGCAGGCATTAGACAACGTGGTCATTGGTAGTTTCTGCATACATACATGTATTTGAAATTTCTACAAATATGTACAAGCGTAAGGTCAAAGATATTAGTATAACTTCAGTTCAGAAAGGTCAACAGAGAAGAGTGAGGCCCAACCAAAACTTGCCAAGACTTTTTCAACTTTCACATTGCTTCAATTACTTATTTACTTACATCTAACACTTCCCAAATTTCTTTTTCGGGCCTGCAAATGGGGAAGAGAAAGTTTTTTGAATTACCAACAAGGGTTGGGTGGAGGGATAAGTACACCTTCATCCTTAACATGAGGTTTCGAGTTCGAGTCTTTATGTATGGAGTCGCTTTGTTAGACAACTCTTTACATCCAATGTGGAATTTTCCGGGGCGAATCTGGATTTAGTCGGCCCCAATTTATGTACCAGATACCGAACCAAAAAAAAGTCTTTTGAATTGGCATACACCGTTAATTATAGCCGAAGTTTCGTATGTTGAAGTGTTGTTAATTAATTTTTTTGGTCCAAAAATTATATTATATATATACATATATGTCAATATTATATTTTGTAGGTATGTATTAAATATTGAACATATTTAGCGAAAATTACTGACTCACTGTGAGCACGTAATTTTTTCCTTACGAAAAATACTCCTACAAAATCCACAAAGATAAATTTCTCAATTCTTTTTAATTTTATAGAATTTTAAGATTTCCTTTTAATTGTTTGTTTGTATTTAGTTATATTTTTGTGCATATTTAATATTCTAAAAAAATCAATGAAAATACCTTAAACATGTCCAAATCTTCACTGCATAGCATTTTAGATTTTTTATTTGCATTTAGAATTTAGCTACATTAACTAATTGCATTATCAAACGAAAATCACAAATTATGATGGTCATGTTTACATTTTGCTTTTAGTTTTAAATTAATTAATTATTCAAATATTAGAAATAAAAATTAGGTTTTGCAAATTAGATTTGATTTAATATTTAATTTAGATTTTTAATTTATTTGATTAGGATTTAAAATCAAAGAAAAAGAAAGGAAAGAAAGAAAAGGGGTTTTTGTTTAGCTGTATTCAGAAATTGGGCCAGAAACACCTCCTATGGCCTAGTCTTCCCTAATCTTAAAAATTGTGCGGGGCACCTTATTTGGTCGCCCCATTTAATCTATACCCACTTTTTAAAAACTTTTAACTTGTACCCACTTTTTAAATAACTTCAGCTCTCTTTCCTTCGCTGAGCGGAAGTTCACCAGTTAAGTTGAAGTTCGCCAGTTATAAAGACAAAATTTCAGCATACAGCGCTGAAGTTCCCCAGTTTACAAAGACAAAACTTCAGCTCTAAAGCTGAAGTTTCCCAGTTACAAACTTCAACTTTAGAGCTGAAGTTCCCAAGTTATAAAGACAATTACAAAGACAAAACTGCAGCTCTAGAGAACTTCAGCTCTAGAGCTGAAGTTTTGTCTTTGTAAACTGGGGAACTTCAGCCCAGTATGCTGAAGTTTTTGTCTTTATAACTGGGGAACTTCAGCCCCGTACGCTGAAGTTCTCCAGTTACAAAGACAGAGCTGAAGTTTCCCAGTGTAACTGAGGGAACTTCAGCCCCGTATGCTGAAGTTTTTGTTTTTATAACTGGAGAACTTCAGCCCCGTATGCTGAAGTTTTTGTTTTTATAACTGGAGAACTTCAGCCCCGTATGCTAAGTTCCCCAGTTACAAGACAACAACTTCAGCTCTAGATCTGAAGTTCGCAAGTTACTTCAGGCCCGTCTTCTAGAATGCTGAAGTTTTGGGTGATTGCCTTTGCTACTTCAGGCCCGCATGCTGAAGTTATGCGCAAAAGCGGGTACGCATACAATTTTTTTTACAAAGCGGGTATAAGTTAAAATGTCGCATAAAAAGTGGGTACGGATACAAAAGCACCACTTTCACAGTTTCACCCAAACCCAGACCCCTTCTAATCCGGTCCACTCTCTAAACACCAAACGACCCGGTTGTCCCCCAAATATATCTGTCTGAACTCCCCTCCCACCCCTCGACCCCCCAAACCCCCAAACCCCAAAACCTTGAGACAAACCCCTCATTCTCTCATCTTCTCCAAACTCTCTAAACCCTAGCCTCTCGAAATCCCTTACCTCCCTCCCCACCGGCGGCCCCACCTCTAAACCTCTTCAAATCTTCACGTAACACTCACCAATTCCTCCTCTTCTCAAATCCCATACAAATTCCCCTCATACCGCTTTTGATTTGTCCGATTTTCAAATCTAAGAAAAAAGAAAAGTCAGAAAACCCTAAGTTCATCTCTTTCTTGATTTCTGGATTTGCATGATTGTCCTATTATACTTGTTTTATAAATATTTGAAACTTAATAGAGTTAATGGAAATAAAGAATTTAAGAGGATATTTTAGAAGTTTCTAGAAAAAGAGCAGCTGGAAAAAAAGGACAACCGTCCTAATTTTGTTAAGAAAAGGAGCTGGAAAATAAGAAGAAATATCTGAAAGGGACATCTGTCCATTTTCTGTTTCAAAAGTAGGTTCCCGTATCTCCTAAAAATCAACTGACATTTTCAATATTCCCTCCCCTTTACCTCCTATAGGGCACCCCATATACTCTGTAAAAAGGGACTGAATTCTCAACAGAATGGACACACGGAATTCTCTGCATTTTGCTCTCAAAGAAAACACACACAAGAATTCAATATAGCTATAGAAAAACTATAAAAAAAATAAATAAATAAAACGAAGGTTCAAGGCTGTTTTTCTAAGTTCAAATCTTCTACTACAAATTCTAGGTTTTATAACTTGCTGAGGTCAAAGAAGAGACTGTATGTGCTGCTGTTTCGTTTCTGCTGTGTTTGAGCTACAACTTTTGAAGTTCAGATCTCTCTTAGTTCTTTCTTTGTTGTTGTTCCCCTGTTTAAAAGGTGCGTTTATCCACCTCTTTCGCTTTTACTCGAATTGTAAACAAAGATTGGTCTGTCTATGTTATACCACTGCAATGTTTTAGTAGTTTTTCAGCATATTTCAAGTCTTAAACTTGTTTGGCGCTGCGTCCTTTGTTAATATGTTCATTCTTCGAGGTGTTAAGGTGATGGATAGGGTATATTGATGTTCAATAGTTGATATACATGCAATTTGAATATCATACTGTCGATTCTTTTTCTTTTCTTTCTTCCTGAATGTGTGTGAGTTCCATTATGAACACTTAACCATTGAATGATGCAGTATGTCTAATTTCGTATGCTCTTTTCAGATCTGCCATAGCATAGTTCTTGAATCTGGCAAGTGAGGATAGCTTGGTAGCTATTCCATCACAAAGCCCTATTAAGTTAAGAAGATCATGAGATATGGCAATTATGTATACATATCAGTTAATTGAATATGTAAATAGCCTAAAGCGCCATTTTAATGTATATCTTATCCCAGAGTTTCAATTCCCCTGAACTAGTTGTCAATTGTATTTTAAATCTAGCATCTGTTCAGTTTTATCAAAAGTATTTAACGGTCTAATTAGTTTAGTAGATGCATTGTGCTTTCACTTTAGCTTACCAGATATATGTAAATCGTGGGTGCGTTTCACGTGACGCGATTCGCAATGTGTTCAAAAACAAACGAATGCGCGACATCGTGATTTCTTCAAATACTTTTCATAAATATTAAAAGCGGTTAGAAGTTAAAAATGCACAATAGGTTTTAAACATGTAATAAATCAGATAATTAGGCTAATTATTAATAGTTGAGCGACCGTGCTAAAATCACGGAACTCAGGAGTGCCTCACACTTTTTTCCGGGTCAACAGAATTCCTTGCTCGGTCTTTTGTATTTCGCGGATTGTAAAATAGAGTCAATTTCCTCGATTTGGGATTCTAAAATAAATCAGTAACTTGGGACACCATAATTATTATAAGTGGTCTCTAATTAAATAAATAATCCAATTTCGATTAATGTTACTTTAATTGAAAAAACTCTCTATCCCTCGAAAAAAGGAGGTGTGACAGCTCTACTGACTCTGCTGGGGACCGAACCCATAATCTCTGGTTCAAGGTTCAGAATTCGAGATTAGAATAACTATCATATTTGACTTTTTTATTATCTGATTTTACGTGTTTGGGCCTAATGTGCTAATTGCCGCTTTTTAGCACTTTGATATTCTGTGAGTTGTATACAAAACTGTTACGAAACCCTTCTTCTCTCTAAGTCTTCTAAATCTTCTGGGAAGTGCGCGCTGGCTGACTTCTTTTCTGTTAGTGTCATACCCTAATTTAGAACGAGGATCAGATCATTTACAAAGTTGGATGGCCTTTTGGTTCCCGGTAAGTTGTCCCTCCTCGGCTCCAGTTGTCCGCCAGGTAAGCCAGGTCTAGAAAAATACACCCCAGGGTTCAAACCTAGAATGACATAACCTCATGCCGGATCCCTAGTAGATACGTTTGTCTGCATCACATGCATTTGACTTTGGACTCAACACAGGGGTTGGGTCCGTCTAGGATAGGTGTACCCAATTTAAAAGACCATCCTGATGCATTTTACGTGCTACTTGTGCATTTATTTGTTTCAGCTTGCATGTTGACCGTCTTCTAAAATAGGGGAAAAAATCAAGAAAACCAAGAGTGAGGTAGGAAAGAAAATCACCTGGTTCTGAAAATCCGGTATTCAAAATCCCGAAACTCTATCGAAATTTTGAAGAAAAAATTTCGAACTACACGGATTTGATTCTCACCGAATGTGAGATACGTAGGCAACATCGGGGCCAGCCCCGCTTTTGCAAAAATAACCAAAAATATGCAATTGCTATCATTTTGTCATAAATAAAGTTAGGTGATGCCGTTTTTGTCCAAATAACCAGAAATGTCCTGACTGGACGCCGCTATGCCCTTTTTTTTGCAAAAATAGCCACATGTGGTCATTTTCCAATTCATGGCCACTTAGCAAGCACAATCCTAAATTCTTCCCTTCCGAAGTGCTGAAGGGTCGTATTTGCAAAAGTAGCCGTGATTTATTTTCAGTCGGATTTTGCAAAAAAATAATCTTCTCATGGTCTATTTTTTAAACAAACTTCATGTGTTTTAACCTGGTCACCCTAATATAAGAATGTGCAGAATGAGCACTGTTCAGAATTTATTGGTGAAGGTTATGGATCAGATTCCACTAGCACTCCACATGTGGTCGTAGGATTTAGGAAAACAAGGACGAGACAGGGTCAATCAATGCCTGGGGGTGCTCACTGAACTATTAAAAATTCAACCTTGAAGTGATCTTATAGAGGCACTGGTGTCAATTTGGGACCCTGCTCACAATGTTTTGCACTTCTCAGATTTTGAGCTTAAACCTACTTTGGAAGAAATGACGGGTTATGCTGGGAGTACGGAGGTATTAAGACACTAGTACCTGGTATCTCCAAGGACTGTTACTCCCCACAAGTTTCTAGATTTACTGAAAAAAACAGACCGATTAAGACAGAAAGTATAGATAGTGGAGCTTCCACTTTTCACTTTCTATACCAGCGGTACGGGCACTTAAGGGGATTCGAAGACCCAGAAAATGGACTCTACAGTAAAGGAAACCGGTCAAAGTGGGAGACGCATAGATGTTTTGCCTTCATGGTGGCATTATTAGGCCTTTTAGTGTTTCCAAGGGAAGACAGGCACATTGATTTGCGTGTAGCCGGAGTTGTCCATGTTTTGACTACTCACGCCAAGAGTACCCTCGCACCCATGATCGTCTCAGATATATTCTGAGCCCTCATATCCTGTAAGACCGGAGTGAGGTTTTTTGAGGGGTGCAATTTGTTATTACAAATGTGGATAATAGAGCACCTTTGTCACCGTCCGCGATACATGAATTACGGTTCTACGAGAAAAAATACATCGAAGAGTTTGGTACACGAGTGACAGGATTCGTAATGCCATGAAGGGTCAAAGATTGGGTCATCCGCCTTCATTCTATAACCGCATATCAGATATAGTGGACATTGGGTTGGCTTCCTGTTGATGAGATTATTTATATGATCGCCACTGGTCCAGACTTCCTTCTAATGGGTCTCTGAAGCATCCAGCCATATGCCTCGTACCGGGTTTTGAGACAACTTGGAAGATGCCAGACATCTCCCAAAGACGAAGATCGTAGTACTCATGTGGTTGAAATTCGCCCTGATACTCAATTTCCTAAAGAAGTGGTTCGCCAAATTTGGAGCGAATGCCAGTATCTGGGGGAAAACACCCGAGTATGCGATTTGTCAAAGGTTGAGGTCTTACCTGGTTATATTGCTTGGTATGGAAAGAGAGCCGCAACAAATGACAAATATGAAAGGCCGACTAAAAGGCTTCATATCCAAGAATTTGTCAATACAGCACATGAATAGTGGGTTTGGTTAACTAAAGAGAAGGAATAACAGACCACCATAAGCAAACTAGAAGATCAAGTTAGAACCATCAAGTTTGATAGTGGTTTGCAAGCTGCTGAGGATGAAAAAGAAAAGAAGAGGTTAGCCCGGGAAAACGAAGCCCTCCGAGCTCAAATTCGAAAGATGAAAATAGTTGTCGAAGCACTGGTAAAGAATGAAAGAGATGAAAAGATCATAAGCAACCTAAGGCGAAAAGTGCATGATTATGCGGTTGATCTGCCAAAGTCCGAGGAAGACTTGGCAAAAGGTGCAGAAGAACGGACAAGGTTTTCCCACCAGTTAAAGCAAAGGTATGATAGAGGAGTCACGATTTTAAGAAAAAGCTAGCCACCCTCGAAAATGAATGGTTCGGTAGACAAAGGACTTCAAAATAGAAAGGGAACATTGTTATACACTGATCTACCAATTAGAAGAGAGCGTGCAGAAGTTGCAAGACCAAAACAACACAGCCACGCAGGTGTTAGAAGCCCGTGCACAGCAAATCAGATGCTTTCTCCAAGAAAAGGGTGTCATTAGAATGAGAATCAAATAAATAGTCGATTACGCTGCAATGAAATGCCATGAATGTGAGGGTATGACCAGATCTATGTTTTTTGCTTCCATGATGTCCTTCGCTCGCTAGGTGATGTCCGATCTAGAGCTCCTCCAGGAAGAGATTACACGCAGGCCTGCGCCGAGACCGACTGGTGTCCGCGGGCCCTCGGAATAGCATTTTAGGCTCTTATGTATTCTTGATTTTTCAGCTTTCGAGTCTGTATTTTACTTTTTCTCAAGTTTGTTTGTCCTTTCGGGTCTGTTTGTTGTTTGGTTTTTGAGTATGTATGTTTCTTTTTTTAGTCATCAGTACCTTCGAGTCCTTGTAATATAAAAAACCAAAAAGATTTGTTATTAATGAAATATTGAAAATCCCCCAAAAATATTCTTTTACTTTCATTTTGCTTTTATTCCCCTGAACTATGTAATGGTCTGATTCATGCGGCGTCATGATACGTAGGCAATCCCCATCAGATTCGATTATTTCTATTAATTAAATTGAGTGAAGAATAGAGAAGAAATAAAAGAGCGACAAAATAATAAGAGAAAAACAAAGACCGAAAACCAACAAAAAGAGAGAGAAAAGGAAATCAAGATACGAAAAGTTGATTGTAAGAAAAAAGTTACAGAATGAGAAAAGAAATAGCAAAATCCGGGATGAAACACGTAGCTATTGCAAAAACATTTAGAAACATTTAACTGTTCAGGTGCATTGCATCCGTAGTGTGCGGTTCCCTATCTGTTAAATGTCTCAAAACTGACAAGGTTGTTGTGTGTGTGCAAACAAAGACAGGTCTTGTTCAGGTGGTTGGTTTTGACGGTAATCTTGCTTCCCACCCCTACTTTACAAGATCAAATCGAAGTATCTCAATGACTTCAAAAAGCAACCTTCGTCTTGTTAGCACTGAGGATAGCCCCGAGCTTCCTATTTCGCCACCCGAGTCGGCAACTGCCAAAGAGAACAAGATGTTGCGTCTCTGTATGTTGGAAATGTGGGACGCCTGGTCCAATGGTAGAAAACCACCAAGTTCAATCCTTGGATTTCCCGAGATGATCCCCAGGACAGGTGGAACCACTAACATCCCCATCCTCATGTACTCATTTGTCCCGTTTGGGTACCCCTACTATGTCAGCCAACTTTGTTGTTATGCCTTCTGAGGTCCGCCCCCATACACCGTTTTTAGGAGTACTTTCAACATTGTTCACTGCACCGCCAGTTATCACCATGGCATAACCAGACCATGGGTCGTGCTTTGAGCCTTCAACATTCACCTTCCAGGGCTTTCAGCCGGACATAACTCATGTTACTCCAGACTAATATGCTCAACAGCCGCAATATGAGTCCCCAATCGAACGATAAAGAGCAGTAAGGTACCCCAAGAAAGAAGAAATGGCTCAGAAAATGAGAAGCCTGGAGCAAAGCCTGAAAAACATGCAAGGCCTGAGTAGCCAAAAGAGTGTCTCATACTCCAACATGTGTATGTTTCCCCATGTTCACTTCACATCTAGCTTCAAAATGCCAAAATTTGAAAAGTAAGACGGGTACGGAGACCTAATCGCTCATCTAAAATGATATTGCAACCAATTGAGGGGTGTCGGTGGAAACGAGGAGCTGTTAATGGCCTATTTTACAGAAAGCCTCATAGGAATTGCTTCCTAGTGGTATATGGATCAAGAAATAACCCATTGGAATGTGTGGGACGATCTGGCCTGAGATTGTGTCCGCCAGTTCCATTATAATATGTACATTGCTCCGCACAGAAACTCTTTGTCCAATTTGAAAAAGAAAATAGAAGAAAGCTTCCGTGAATATGCTATCAAATGGCATGAGCAGGCCGCCAGAGTAAAGTTGCCCATGGATGAGACCGAAATGGTTACGGTTTTCTTGTAGGCCCAAGAGGCCGATTATTTTCAGAACATGATGTCCTCTATGGGCAAACCATTTGTAGAGGCAATCAAAATCGGAGAAATGGTAGAGAATGACCTGAAAACTTGTTGGATATTAAGTCAATCTTCTTTGAAAGCCACTTCTCAATCCATCTAGAACGGCTCAGGGGGTTTGGCCAATCGTAAAAAGAGGGAGGAAGGAGTCATGATGGCTTCGAGTTCAAGAGGGCCCCACCGATCATTGATCGCTCTTACATGCCGCCAAGAACCCCACAACACTACTATCCATACCAAGATACAGCCTATGTCGTGGCACCGCCTCATTATGCGGTGATGAATGCCCAACCTTACACACACCCACACCAACACTACAACCAAGCCCGAGCTCCACCTCCCATAAATAACCATCCCTACCAAGCTCCATATAACCCCCCGTCCACCATAAAACACACATCAACGTAATCCACGCCCTCATGAGCCTCCCATGAGAAACAATTTCACCTTTATTGGTGAATCTTACTCCAACCTGCTCCAGAAGTTGATCCAAATGGGTCTGTTACAACTGTACCCCCCAATCAGCAAAACCCTGAATTCCCATCATACTGGGATGGTACTAGGTGTGCTTACCATTTGGGAGTAGAGGGCTATGATACAGAGGACTGGTGGACCCTCAAAAGGGCGGTTGAAAGCTTGATAGAACAAAAAAGAGTTGTGTTGAGGGAGAGGAAGTCCCTAATATGACTAACAATCTATTACCGGCTCACAACAATAGGCTGGTCCTTGGAATGATTTGTGAAGACAAGTAATTTAATCCGTCATTGAAAGACATCATTTCCATCGCTGATTCAGAGGCAAGACCCAAAGCAGCAGTCAAGTAAGCCAAAACTGAGAAGAAAATCACTCCAATTCCTCAAGTTGTAGAAACAAAGACTGGGGCAGCACCTTCTAAGAATGCGATTCTCAATGTTTCTAAAGCCCCAAGAAAATAACAGCTCATTTTGAACACTCCCAAGAAATTCAAGCAAAGGAACGATGCGCTGAATGTGCCGAGATTGTATGTGCCAAAAGGGACCTATGTGATGCGGGGGCCGGTAATTCCACCAAGGCTGAGCCCGTTATTAGTCATTCACCACAGAGCCCTATGAGAGACCCCACTGCAGTCCTTTGGAATTACAATAGAATAGTAGTTACCTACAAGGGGAAAGAGGTCATGGGAGAAGTGAAAGAAATGAATCAGTCTGGAAGTACCACAACATAGAAGAGTTACAAAAATCCAAATTGAACAGGGATAAACGGTTGCCGTCAAAGAAGCCTGTAAGCAGTGAAGAAGCGGAAGAGTTCTTCAGAAAAATGAAACCTTCAGAATATGCAATAGTTGACCAGCTCCGGAAGACTCCTTTACAGGTCTCACTCTTATCTTTGTTGCTGAGCTCGAACGAACACCAGAAAATGCTCTTTAAAACTCTGAATGAGGCATATGTCCCAGTTGACACTTCCATTGAACAATTGGAGAGAACAGACGAATGATTCTTTGAGGTCAATAGGGTTTCTTTTAGCCGTGAATGGAGAGAATCCGACCTAATAACGTCTGTGTACGAGATTTTAATGGGGTCAAGAGAGACACAATAGGGGAAATCTATTTGATTTTGACCATTGGCCATGTGGACTTCGAAGTGATTTTCCAGGTTCTGGACATGGACACCTCATACAATTTCCTCTTGGGAAGACCATGGATTCACGCTGCCGGAGCTGCTCCCTCCACTCTCCACCAAGTGGTTTTGAATATGAAAATTAATAAATTGTTGTCCATGGAGAGGACGAGTAGTCCATCTACAGGGACCCTTCAGTCCCGCACCTTAAGCTAGGGAAGGCAGCGAGCATATTGTATACCAGGACTTCAAGATTGTGGTTGTCGACCAATGTTAAGAAGGGGCCCCATTACATCAACCTTGCTTGTCTAATGCCTCAGTCATGGTCACCACTCAAATGATTAGACATGGGTACAAGCCCGGAAAGGGGCTCGGGGTATCTCTACAAGGCATCACAGAGACTATGACTTCGATCGCCAATGAGAAGTTTTTCGGTGTGGGTTTACGAGCTACAGAGGCCGGCAGAAAATGGGCTAATGAGCGCAAATAAAAAGGGTGGGTCCTGACCCAGCCTATTCCATATCTCGCCCGATCATTTGTCAAACCCAAGTATGTGGAAGAAGAAGAAGAAGAAGAAGAAGAGGTCTTCACGGCCGAAGAAATTGATGATATTTGTGAAGCCATGAAACAAATGTCATATGAGTCTCACATGGTTCATCCAGGGGAAGGCACGAGCACTACTAAGGTGCAGTATATGGGACCAGATGCCAAGCTTCAGAATGAGAAAGCTACCCCATTTCCTGTCAGACGGGAGTCCCGGTAGTCTAGTGTTGCCATCTCTTCTACATTACGAGTTATTTCAGGGTGTAACTCGAATGTTTTTACTTTATTGTCTTTTGATTTTGATGTAAACCCTCATATCTTCAATTCAATGAAATGGAATGAATATTTCGTCGTCTATAGATGTCTCTTTTCTTTTATTCTAATTTTTATATTTTCTTATCTTTTATCTTTTCAGTCCTAATAATGCGTTGCGGACTTCATGCCCAGATCCTAAAACACTGTCTAACTGTGAAATAATGAATCAAGAACCAGAATATGATGAAGATGAGGCTTTTAGGGAAATAAATCGATAATTGGAACAATTTGAGAATAAGCCTAAGCCAAACTTAAATGAAACCACGCCAGTTAATTTGGGTAGTCCAGAAGAGGTCCGAGAAACCATGATAAGCATTCACGCTTATGAAAGAACCAGAGATGCTTTGATCCAACTTTTGTTTGAATTCAAAAACTTTTTTGCATGGTCTTATGATGATATGCCCGGACTGAGCATCGATTTGGGGGTACATAAATTGTCAACCTATCCCGGTTATCCACCTGTCCAACAGAAGCAGAGAAAGTTCAAAATAGACACTAGTGATAAGACCAAGGAAGAAGTCACCGACAACTGAAAGCTTGTGTGATCTGAGTGGTCAGATACACCATGGCTGGCTAATGTGGTTCCAGTGCCAAAGAAAGATGGGAAAATCTGAGTGTGTGTTGATTATAGGGATTTGAACAAAACAATCCCTAAGGACAACTTTCCGTTGCCAAACATCCACATTCTTGTTGAAAACTGTGCCAAACATGAGATACAGTCTTTCGTGGATTGTTATGCTGGGTATCACCAGGTTTTGATGGATGAAGAAGACGCAGAAAAAATGGCTTTCACCACCCCTTGGGACACTTACTGTTACAGGGTCATGCCATTTGGTCTGAAAAATGCCAGGGCAACCTACATGAGAGTTATGACTACCATCTTCCATGACATTATGCACCAGGAAATTGAGGTGTATGTGGATGATGTGATCATTAAATCCAGAACACAAGAAGACCATGTGCGAGATTCGAAGAAGTTCTTTGAGCGCTTGCGCATGCATGACCTGAAATTGAATCCAGCTAAAAGTGCATTTGGAGTTTCGTCTGGAAAACTTCTGGGGTTCATAGTCAGTCGGAGGGTTATCTAATTAGATCCAACAAAGATAAAGTCTATTCGGGATTTGACACCTCCAAAAACCAAGAAAGAGGTCATGAGTTTGCTAGGAAGATTAAATTACATCAGGAGATTCATTGTTGAGCTTACTACCACGTGTGAGCCCATATTTAAGATGATAAAAAAAAGACGCGACAATCAGATGGACAGATGAATGTCAAGAAGCTTTTGATAGAATCAATGAATATCTGTCAAATCCGCTAGTGTTGGTGCCACCCGAGCCCTGAAGACCTCTGTTCTTGTACCTGAAAATCTTGGAAAATTCTTTCGGCTGTATCCTAGGACAACACGGTGTGACCGGGAAGAAAGAGAAAGCCATATAACATCTGAGCAAGAAGTTCACTAGTTACGAAGCCAAATATACTTTGTTGGAAAGAACTTGTTGCGCCCTAACTTAGGTCGCTCAGAAGATCAGACATTATTTGCTGGCTTACACAACATATCTCATAACCAGGATGGATCCTTTGAAGTACATATTCCAGAAGCCAATGCCCACTGGAAGGTTAGAAAAGTGGCAGATCTTGCTCACCGAGTTTGACATTGTCTATGCCACTCGCACAACGATGAAAGCACAAGCCTTAGCCATCATCTAGCTGAGAACATGGTCGATGATGAATACCAACCCCTAAGAACTTACTTTTCGGACGAGGAAGTAAATTCAATTGATGTCATTCCAGAGAACACCAATGCTTGGAAAATGTTCTTTGATGGAGCTGTCAATGCAAAAGGTGTCGGGATCGGAGCAATTCTGATTTCTCCTACAGGTCAGCACTATCCGGCCACAACCCAGCTTCATTTTTTCTGTACAAACAACACCGTTGAATATGAAGCCTACAATATGGGCATGAATATGGCAGTTGACCTGGATGTAGAGGAATTGTTAATCATGTGGCATTCTGATTTGATCATTCGGCAAGCCCAAGGTGAATGGGAAACTCGAGACATCAAACTCATCCCATACAAGTAACATGTGGAAGATCTTAGCAAACGGTTCAAGTCCCTTGAGTTCAAATATATTCCTTGATTCCACAATGAGCTAGCCGATGCACTAGCTACTTTGGCCTCAATGTTGCCGAATCCGGGCAGTGATCATATTCACCTACTGAAATCCAATCTCGAGAAAGGCATGGCTATTGTAATGCAATTGAAATAGAACTAGATGTTCAGCCATGGTATCATGATATCAAAAGGTTTTTGAAAACAAAGGAATATCCCGAGTAGGCAAATGGAGATCAAAAGAGAACTATCAGAAGGCTATCAGAGTTGCATCCTATATCAGCACCTTAGTCGTTCATTTCCTAGGGTATGGATGTTATTGGTCCGATCGAGCCGAAATATTCAATGGGCATAGATTCATCTTGGTTGTCATTGATTATTTCACAAAGTGGGTCAAAGTAATCACTTTCAAAGCCGTCACAAGAAAGCAGTGGTGAATTTCGTGCATTCCAACATTATTTGTCGTTTTGGTATTCCTAAAACTATCACAAACAATGCTGCAAATATGAAAAGCCACTTGATAAGGGAGGTATGCGAGCAATTTAAAATTACGTATCGTAATTCTACCCCTTATTGGCCCAAAGCTAATGGGATTATTGAAGCGGCAAACAAGAACATCAAAGATCCTCAGGAAAATGATTCAGAGTTCCAAACAATGGCATGAAAATTTTCCATTTGCATTAATGGGATATCGCACGACCGTGTGCACATCAGTCAGGGCCACTCCCTACTTATTGGTTTATGGAACTGAAGTTGTAATACCTGCAGAAATCGAGATTCCCTCTCTTCGGATCATTGTTGAAGTCGAGATCGAGGATGATGAATGGGTCAAAACCAGGTTGGAACAGTTAACTATGATTGATGAAAAGTGGATGGCCGCAGTTTGCCATGGGCAGTTATACCAACAAAGAATGGCCCACACCTACAACAAGAAAGTGCGGCCTAGAAAATTTGAAGTGGGGAAACTCGTCCTGAGACGTATTCTCCCGCATCATGAAGAAGCCAAAGGTAAATTTTCTCCTAATTGGAAAGGTCCATACTTTATAAGAAGAGTGTTGCCGAAGGGAGCGCTGTATTTGGGAGACATCGAAGGAAGTGACCCCGAGATAGCTGTCAATGCAGATGCGGTCAAAAGGTATTACGTTTGACCATTTTCACATCTTTAACATAGTCCGATTAGGATGATGAAAGGCTTTCTTTCTTGCTATCCAACACCATTAACCCTTTTGCCAACACGTTGAGTCGGTTCCTTTTCTTTGATTACCCTCTTTTGAACCCCGTTTTCCCCAAAACAATCTCATCCTTTTTAATTTCCCAATCCAATGGTTGGGAATTGATCCCCCAACCAAATATATTTGTCTGAACCCCCCCCCCCAAACCTAGAGACAAACCCCTCATTATCTCATCTTCTCCAAAGTGTTCCCCTCATATCGAGGAAGATTTGTCTGATTTTCAAATTTAAGAAATAAAAGTCAGAAAACTCTACGTCCATCTCTTTCTTAAATCTCAGATTCATTTTGGCTCAAACTTATGTGAATCGATTGCTCTTGACATGGGCAATCGATTCATGTTAGTTTTGGTTCATTCCGAAACTCTCTGAACCTTCGTCAAAGATTCACTGACTGCCCGAGCTTTGTTGAAAATCATTTCAATGGCTTCGTCTTTCTTTCAATATGTATATCCTCGCCTCACTCTATCATGTATTCACTTTTTATTTTTATTTTAGTTTTGTTTGTTATTGTGGCATTTAATTGGAAGTGTTTCTGCTTATTTGGTTTTTTGTTAATCAGAGCAGTTTAGTTCTTAATTAATGATAGATTTGCATTCATGGTTCGTTAATTACTTAGTTATATGCTTAGAATAAATAATTAGTTTGCATGATTAAGTAGTCTAATTGGTCTAAGTGCATAATATTAGGTTCATTTGAATGTCGTAGTTTGCTTTAGGCACATTCAATAATAAATCATCGTGACTATGGGTACGGCTCCGTGGCATAGTCATGATACATAATCCCAATTTGAGTGCATGTTTCACGTGACTCGGACATAATTTCAAATATTAATAATAATAAATATGTTATAAATTGCAGGTATGTTTCACGTGACGCGGTTCGTAATGTGTTCAAAAACAAATGAATGTGCGATATTGCGATTTTTTCAAATAATTTCCATAAATATTAAAAGCGATTAGAAGTTAAAATGTACAATAAGTTTTAAACATGTAATAAATCAGATAATTATGCCAATTATTAATAGTTAGTGACCGTGCTAAAGTTATGAAACTCAGGAGTGCCTCACACCTTCTCCTGGGTTAACAGAATTTCTTACCCGGTCTTCTGTGTTCCGAGGACTGAAAATAGAATCAATTTTTTCGATCTGGGATTCTAAAATAAACCTATGACTTGGAACACCATAATTATTCCAAGTGACAACTCTGATTAAATAAATAATCTCATTTTGATTAGTGTCACTTTAATTGAAAAAACTCTCTATTCCTCAAAAAAGAGGTGTGACACTTACTATTGTTGATAATGTAAAAGAAAAAATCTTTTTCTGATCACCAAAAAAAAGATATAAATGTTTGTTCATGATAAGTGAAAGTAGTTACGAGAATTATAAGACATATCAACCCGATAATAAGTAAAATAACATTGACAATACAGAAATTATTTATATTTTCAATTAAATATGTCTAAATTATAATCTCACTTCAATTAGCATCTTTCGGGATCTTCTGCCCGCCAAATCAAGCAGTAATATCTTTTCTTTTTTTTTTTTTATCTCAATTGTTTCCTTTAAAATTAAAAAATTTGAGTTTTATTAACTAATAATCAGTTGTTCATAAATTAACTTTATGACAGTTTTATAGCTTGCATCGATTCGTAGAAGTGAAACTATGGTGTGTAAAAGTATTAAAAGGGAATAAGGTGCACCTAAAATCACATAGAAGGAGTTTGTCTCGAAAACCTACAAATTCTAGGAATTAATACACACTTAGCTAAAGAAATAACACAATGTAAGAAAAAAATTCATATAGATGATATCTATTAGTTAGGACTAGATTTTAGTCTTGTTAGTACATTGATTCGGAACCTATTACTTTTCTAGGAGTATTTTGACTTTATTGTAAAGTTATATGCCAATAAATAAATATTGAGAAATAATAATAATATATAAACTTATTTTTTATGTAACGACCCTACCGTTCATTTTTCCATCTAGAACGTTCCCCAAAATACGTCTCCCCGTATGTGATTTTACTATCTTATGACTTGCGGGGATGGTTAGTTCGAAATTTGAAAGTCTTGGGGTTGATATCAGAACACTTGGTTCCTTAATATGGCCTTAAAAGGCTAAGTTTGACTTCGGTCAACGTTTTGAGTAAACTACCTCGAGATCAGGATTTGACGGTTCCAATAAGTTTGTACGATGATTTCGGACTTGGGCGTATGTTCGGATCGGGTTTTGGATGACCCGGGAGCGTTTCGGCGCCTAATAGTGAAAGTTGGCTCTTTGAAGATTTTAAAGTTCTTTAAATTTGATTTGGAGTAGATTTTGGTGTTATCGAGGTCCAATTGGGATTTCAAGAACAAGAATAGTTCCATAATGTTGTTTACGACTTGCACACAAAATTTGGTGTCATTCCGAGTAGTCTAAGTATGATTCGGCGCGTTTGGAGCGATTTGGAAAGTTGAAGTTCAAAACTTGATTCAATTTGGTTTTGGGGTATGATTCTTGGTTTAGTTGTTGTTTTATGCGTTCCGAGAGTTCGAGAAAGTCTGTATTATGTTTATAGACTTATTGGTGTAGTTGGACGGGGTCCTGAAGGGCTAAGGTGTGTTTCGGACCACCCGGAGCCAAGTTAAAGAAACCAGATTTTTCAGTTCTGGTTTCCTTCTTGCATTCGCGTAAGTCCTCTCGTGTTCACAAAGAAGGATGTGGGCAGTGGGGCAATTATCCCTTCGCGTCCGCAAATGCCACACGTGTTCACGTAGAAGGAAGGGACCTAGGAGGGGGTCAGTGTCATTACTCTTCGCGTTCACGTAGGGCAGGACTGGTAAGCCTTCGCGTTCGCTAGGACCTTGTCACTTTCGCGTAGGCCAAAATTTCCTGGGCCTGGGTCGTTGCCTTTGCGAACACGAAGCATGTTCCGCTTTCGCGAAGAAGAGGGAAACTGGGCAAAGAGTTTTTAAAATCGGGACTTAGCCATTTTTGGGTTCATTTATTGCACTCTTCGACGATTTTGGAGCTTCAAAAAAGGGGGATTTCAACCTAGCTATTGAGAGTAAGTAATTTCTACCTAATGTGAGTTTAATACATAGATTATGGTTAGATTTTAACATGTAAATTTATGAAAAATATGGGTTTAGACGAAAATCCTAGGTTTTGATAAAAATGATATTTTATCATGAAAATGGTAATGGAATTTAGTGAAAAGGTTATGGGTAACAACTTTCTTCAAAAAATTTCAAAATCCGTGCACTTGGGCCCGAGGGTGAATTTTAAGAACCTTTCAATTAGGGTTGGGAAACCACTGTAATAGTTAGGATATGAACTTTTGAACATGTATTGATTATTTTATATAACATTTTATTAGCTTCGAGTCGTTTGGCACCGAAATGAGGATATAAAGCACAATTTTGGACCAGAAAGTAGGCTTTAAGACAAGGTAAGTCTCTTTTCTAACCTTGTAAGAGGGAATTAACCACATAGGTGAATTTATTTAATACGTGTTTCTATTTGTGGGGGCTACGTACGCACGAGGTGATGAGAGTCCGTACGTAGCTAATAATTATGATTATGTCCGCGTAGTTTTAGGTTTACACTATACTTGGTTGATACCGTTATTTGATTATGCTTACTAATTTCCCTGAATAGAGATGAGATTGAGGATTTCAAGATTTTAAAAGTTTCTAGTTGAATTTCTTGTTTTGGAAATATTTGACGGATATTATGATAACTTGAGAAATTTATGTTCAACCGTGTTGCAAGTATATTCCGCGAGCGGGGTAAATTTCCACTACTCTCATGCGAGAGGGCCATTCACCTCGGCAGGTTAATAGATGAATCTATGGTTCGTGTCGTTTGACTCTTGGCAGACACATTAGATGTACATGTATTTTGGATCGAGTCGTACGTCCTCGACATAATTCGTGCGTAATAATCATGGAAACCCAATTATATTTGATATTGTTTCATTGGCTTGAGAGGTTAAATGGTTAAATGAGGGAAATTGATTTGGTACTTAATATTGGTGAAAGGATTGTTTATTTATTTCTTGATTCCGAGTTCTATTGCCATTTATATATCCCATGCTTAATTAAAATGTTATATATTTTATTATTGGCCCATAGTAAGTGTCGAAGTCGATCCCTCATCATTACTTTTTTCGAGATTAGACTAGATACTTACTGGTTACATGTTGTTTATGTACTCACGCTACACTTCAGCACTAAATGTGCAGGATCTGAGGCAGGTGTATTTGGATATCAGTCCGGCGGGCACCCTTGACTACTACGAGACTCAGCGGTGAGCTGCCTTTCGACCCAGTTCTGCAGCAGCCGAAGTCTTTCTTTTGCTTTATTTTCTATCTATTTCATCTCAAACAGTGTAGTACCTTTTGTATATTCTACTAGTAGCTCATGCACTTGTGACACCAGGTCTTGGAGACTTATGCTAGTAGACACTTGTTGGTTTTTGAGTAATTACTTCCTCCCATTGCTTTTAAAATTGTTTAATTTCTCCTTTTCGAACTTTTTCACTTCGTGATTTCAGAATAATTAAAAATTAACTATTTCAAACTTCTAAAATAAAAGATCACATAGTTAGTTCATTGTTGTCTTTCCTAGCGGTAGCATTGGGCGTCATCACGATCGATAGGAGAAATTGGGGAATAGGTTAGTTCATGAGGGGTCAGCCCAACAGGTCCACATATCCAGCACCGCCGCCTCTTCGGAGTGCTCTAGTTTGACCTTATTTCAGCGCCATGCCAGAGAGTTCCTACCACCCACCAGCTATCCAGGGTTGTTCCAATGGGTATTCAGGCCATCAGGATCAGAATTCAGGGCAGCAGTTCACCGCTCCGAGGGGTTGTTATGAGTGCGGAGATCCTGACCACATGAAGAAGTTTTGTCCCAGACTTTGGGGAAAGGTAGTGCAGCAGGGTCAACAACCCATTATTACAACACTAGTAGCCGCACCAGTCGTCCGGTCACCTAGAGGCGAAGGGTAGGTGGGCAGGGGCCGTCCTAGAGGTGGAGGCCAGGCAGGTGGGGCTTCGGCTAGATTATATGCTTCTTCGGCCAGACCATATGCAGTGGCCTCAGATGTCGTGATCACATATATTATTTCTGTCTGCGGTAGGGATACTTCGATATTATTTGATCCAGGTTCTACCTATTCATATGTGTGGTCTCTTTTTGCTTATTTCATGGATGCTCATCGTGAGTCCTTGGGTACTCCTGTTTTTGTGTCCACTTCGGTGGGTGATTCTGTTGTTGTGGATCGGGTCTATCGGTCTTGCATTGTTACATTCTTTGGTTATGTGACTAGAGCGGATCTTCTGCTGCTTGATATGACCAACTTTGAGTTTATCCTGGGCAAGGACTGGTTACCTCCATATCACGCCATCCTTGATTGGCATGCCAAGACTGTTACCTTGGCGATGCTAGAGTTTCCTAGGTTGGAGTGGAAGCGTTCGTCTGTGAGCACACCTAATTGGATCATCTCTTTTATGAAGGCTCGACACATGGTCGAGAAGGGTTATTTGGCTTATCTAGCCTATGTTCGGGATACTACCGCAGAGTCTCCAGCGATTGATTCAGTACCCGTTGTTCGGGAATTCTACGATGTGTTTCCTTCCGATATTCCAAGCATGCCACCAGATCGTGATATCAATTTCTTCATTGATTTGGCTCCAGGTACCTAAACTATATCTATCCTACCGTACTATACAGCTCCAAAAGAGTTGATAGTTGAAGGAACAACTTGAGGATTTTCTAGCAAAGGGGTTCGTCAGGCCGAGTGTAACACCTTAGGGTGCACCAGCGTTATTTGTGAAGAAGAAAGATGGGACTATGCATATGTGCATTGATTACCGCCAGTTGAACAAAGTTACCATTAAGAACAAGTACCCGTTACTGTGGATTGATGATTTGTTTGACCAGCTGCAGGGTGTCAGGGTGTTCCCTAAGATCGACTTGAAATCGGAGTACCATAAGTTGAAGATTCAGGATTCAGATGTTCCGAAGACTGCTTTCCGGACTAGATATGGCCTTTATGAGTTTCTAGTGATGTCCTTCGATCTGACAAACGCCCCATCGGCGTTTATGGATTTGATGAACAAGGTGTTCATGCCATGTATTGATTTGTTCATCATTGTCTTCATTGATGACATTTTGATCTACTCGCGCAGCATGGAGGAGAACGGGCAACATTTGAGAGTGGTGCTTCAAACCTTGCGGGAACAGAAGCTATATGCTAAGTTCTCCAAGTGTGAGTTTTGGCTAGATTTTGTAGCATTCTTAGGGCATGTTGTATCAGGTGAGGGTATTAAGGTGGATCCTAAGAAGATTGAGGCATTTCAGAGTTGGCATTGTCCTTCTACGACGACTAAGATCAGGAGATTCTTGGGGTTAGCAGGTTATTATCGCCGGTTTGTGGAGGGATTCTCATATACTACAACACCTTTGACAATATTGACCCATAAGGGTGCTCCATTCCATTGGTCCGATGATTGTGAGGCGAGCTTCCAGAAGCTCAAGACAGCTTTGACTACTGCACTGGTTCTAGTGTTTCCTTCCGATTCAGGGATGTATATCGTGTATTATGATGCTTCACGTGTTGGTTTAGGTTGTGTATTGATGCATGAGGGGTGAGTTATTGCATATGCTTCACGTCAGTTGAAGCCTCATGAGAGGAATTACCATGTACATGATTTGGAGTTGGCCACGATTGTTCATGCTCTTAAGATCTGGAGGCATTATCTTTATGGGTTGTCCTGTGAGATTTACACTGATTATCGCAGCTTGAAACATTTGTACAAGAAAAGGGATCTCAATTTGAGGCAGTGCAGATGGATTGAGTTACTAGAGGATTATGATATTACCATTCTTTATCATCCGGGAAAAACGAATGTAGTTGTGAATGCCTTGAGCAGAAAGGTAGAGAGTATGGGTAGCTTGGAATTCATTTCATTAGATGAGAGGCCACTAGCTTAGGACATTCAGTCTTTGGCTAACAGACTTGTGAGGTTGGATATTTTAGAGCCCAGCCGAGTTCTTGTATGTGTCGTTGCTCGGTCTTCACTATTAGAGCAGATCAAGGCTCGACAGTTTGATGATCCGCACGTGTTGGTTTTCAGAGAGACGGTACTATAGGGTGGTGCCAAGGAGGTTACTATCGGTGAGGATGGCGTTCTGCGACTCCAGGGTCGTCTATGTGTTCCCAATATCGATGGCTTGAGGGAGAGGATTCTAGAGGAGGCACACAATTCTTGGTATTCAATCCATCCAGGTGCTACGAAGATGTATCGCGACCTAAGGCAGCATTATTGGTGGCGGCGGATGCAGAATACATAGTTGAGTATTTTGCGAGGTGTCTAAATTGCCAACAGTTTAAGTATGAGCATCAGAGTCCAGGTGGCCTACTCAAGAAAATGATTATACCTGAGCGGAAGTGGGAGAGAAATACTATGGACTTTGTAGTTGGGTTGTCGCGGACCTTGCAAAAGTTTGATGCAGTTTGGGTCATTTTCGATAGGTTGACCAATTCGGCACACTTCATTCCGGTTGTGACTACGTATACTTTAGAGAGGTTGGACCAGATTTATATTCAAGAGATAGTTCAGTTGCATGGCGTGCATGTTTCCATCATATCAGATAGAGGCCCTTAGTTTACTTCACATTTCTGGAGAGCGGTACAGAGTGAATTGGGGACTCGGGTGGATCTCAACACAGCATTTCATCCACAGACCAACAGGAAGTCGGAGCGGACAGTTCAGATCTTGGAGGACATGCTCAAAGGATGTGTGGTTGACTTTGGAGGGCAGTGGGATCGATTCTTGCCTTTGACCGAGTTTGCTTACAACAACAGTTATCAGTCCAGCATCGAGATGGATCCATTTAAGACTTTGTATGGTCGGCGATGTCGTTCCCCCATCGGATGGTTTGAGCCCGACGAGGCTAAGTTATATGATACTGATTTGGTGATGGATGCCTTGGAAAAGGTAAAGTTGATTCAGGAGCGACTTCGATCAGCACAATCCAGACAGAAGAGTTGCGCAGATCAGAAGGCGCGTGATTTATCATTCATGATGGTCGAGAAGGTTTAATTGAAAGTCTCGCTGATGAAGGGGATCATAAGGTTCGGGAAGAAGGGCAAGTTGAGCCCAAGGCTTATAGGCCCATTTGAGGTGTTTAGACGAGTTGGGGAGGTTGCTTATGAGTTTGCTTTTTCTCCCAGTCTATCAGGAGCTCATCCGATTTTCCACATGTCTATGCTCCAGAGGTATCATGCCGACAGGTCACATGTGTTATACTTCAGCATGATTCAGTTAGATGAGATCTTGGGTTTTGAAGAGGATCCAATTGCCATTGTTGATAGTCAAGTTCGCCAGTTGAGGTCCAAGAGGATTTCTGCGGTAAAGGTTCAGTGGAGGGGCCAACCAGTCGAGGAGGTGAATTAGGAGTCCGATGAGGACACGAGGAGCAGATATATACACTTATTTAGTACTCTAAGTATGATTCTAGACCCATTCGAAGACGAACTTTTGTTTAACAGGTGGAGAATGTAACGACCCGACCGGCCGTTTTGCTTTCTAGAACACCGTTTCCCTAAATAAGGCTCCCGCATGTGCTTTTACTGTTTTATGACTTGCGGGAATTGTTAGTTCGGGATTTGGAAGGGTTCGGGTTGATATCAGAATACTTGATTCTTTAAGTTGGCCTTAAAAGGCTAAGTTTGACTTCGATCAACGTTTTGAATAAACTACCTCAGAATCGGGATTCTGTCACAACCCAAATCTTAACCGGTCGTGATGGCGCCTATCGATGGTACTAGGCAAGCCGACATTTCCAAAAATACTCCCAATACTTAACAGAAGATAAGTCAAGATATTCAAAATAAGCAGAGTTTTCATAAACAAGGGTAAATTCCAAAACATAAGTGTGGAAAGATAGTTTCCAACATCGGTTTGTCACTAAGACATGAGCATCTATACGTAGTTCGACTAGAAATGAAACAACTATAGCAGTTTGAATCAATATACAACGAAAGATGGAATAAGGAAAGAGAAAAAAGGACTGCGAACGCCTGGCAACTACCTCGAAATCTACGACAGTCAACTATGCAAAAATATCAACACTCTTTGCGTCCAAAAACTCATGGATCTGCACACGAAGTGCAGGGTGTAGCGTTAGTACAACCAATCCAGTAAGTAACAATAATAAATAAGGAACTGAAAGATAGTGACGAGCAACACAGTTCTAATTCATTTTTAGTAGTCTCAACAAGTAAAGTAGACGTGTTTTCGTCAAATCAGTTACAATAGCCAGATTCAAGTAAAACCAGATAAAGGTATCATTCAGAAGTTTTCCAAAATAGTGATATATGGAAACTATGTGCAACAATGATGAAATCATGTACAGCCTCTCAGGGCAACAATCACTCAGCCCTCTCATTCACTCTAACCTCACAATCACTCATTCCTAACAGTCAGTGCTGGCACTCGCACTCAGTAGATACCTGCGTTCACTGGGGGTGTGTATAGACTCCAAAGCCTCCTTCAGCCCAAGCAAGTTTATTCAATTTTTCAGTTCACAGAATGGACCAAGTCCCAATTCACACAATGCACGCTCACACGCTCGTCACCTAGCATGTGTGTCACCTCCAAAACAATCATATAATACAAAATCCGGGGCTTCATACCCTCAATACTAGATTTAAAATTGTTACTTACCTCAATGCGAGTGAAACTCTACTCCAAAATGCTTTTGCCTCTCAAATCGGTCTCCAAATGTCCGGAATCTAGCCATAAGCAGTACAATACAACTAATATAGGCTAAAGGAATCAACTCCACCAGAAAAATACTAAATTATAGCCAAAAATCCAAATTTGGCTCAAACCCGGCCCCGGGCTCACGTCTCAAAATCTGAAAAACGTCACAAAACCCAAAATCACATTCACTCACGAGTCTAACCATACCAAATTTACTCAAATCCGATAACAAAATCTCATTCAAAATCCCAAAAAACCAAGTCAGGAACTCTTCCTCATTTTCCCCAATTTTCCACCCCAAATCACAAATTAGATGATGGAATTAAAGGCATAATCATTGAATTTGACCAAAATTAGATTGAAATCACTTAACCCAAACACCCACGCAAGAATCTCTCCAAAAATTGCCTTCTACCGAGCTCCCACTTCAATTTGTTTTATATGAACTCAAAACCCTCGTTTTGAATCTTTTAAATCTGCTGAGATATACCTTCATCGCGATGCGGAACAATCCTCGCGACCACAAAGCACAATTATGCTGCCCCACAAGCTAACTCTACGCGAACGCGGAATCTCCCACGCGAACGTGATGCTCTGCTCCCACTGACTTACGCGATCGCGAACCGCCTCACGCATTCGCGATGAACAAAACTCTTGACCTCAATTACTAACCCTTTTCCTCTTCGTGAATGCGGTCTAGCCCATGCGTTCGCATAACACTGCCCCTCAAAGCTACGCGATCGTGGTCGTCCACTTACGAACGTGTAGGGCAATTTCCATCAACGACCAGCTTAGCCTACGCGATCGCGGACCTGACCACGTGATCGCGTATAAGGAAACCAGATGAGCAAAAATTAGAAACTTCATCCATTTCACCAACTCAAAACCAAGTCTGTTAACCACTCGAGGAACCAAACATACCATCAAGTATCAAAACTTCATACGAACTTAGTCGAACCGTCAAATCACCTCAAACAACATCAAAAACACGAATTACACACGGACTCAAGCCTAATGAACTGTGAAATCTCCAAATTCTACAAACAATGTCGAAACCTATCAAATCACGTTCGATTAACCTAAAATTTTGCACACATGTCATAAATGACACCATGAACCTACTGCAACTTTCGAAATTGGAATCTCACCCCGGTATCAGAAAGTCTACTCCCAGTCAAACTTTACAAAAATTCCAACTTCGCCAACCTAATTCTACTATGGACCTCCAAATCACAATTTGGATGTGCTCCTTAGTCCAAAATCACCTAACGGAGCTAAGGGAATCATCAAAATTCAAATCCGAGGTCGTTTACACATAAGTTGACATTCAGTCAACTTTTCCAACTTCAGCTTTCAATTAAGAGACTAAGTGTCTCAATTCACTCTGAATTTACTCCGGACCCGAACCAACTAACCCGATAAGTCATAAAATAACTGTAGAATACAAAAGAAGCAAATAAAATGGGGGAACGAGGCTACAACTCTCGAAATGACTAGCCGGGTCATTACAGATTTGACAGTTCCAATAGGTTCTTATGATGCTTTAGGTCTTGGACGTATGTTCGTATCAGGTTTTGGATGACCCCGGAGCGTTCGGCGCCTAATAATGAAAGTTGACTCTTTGAAGGTTTTAAAATTCTTTAAATTTGGTTTGGAGTAGGTTTTGGTGTTATCAAGGACCAACTAGGATTCCGAGACTGGAAATAGTTCTGTAATGTTTTTTACGACTTGCACGCAAAATTTAGTGTCATTCCGAGTAGTCTAAGTATGATTCGGTGCGTTCGGAGCGATTTGGAAACTTGAAGTTCAAAACTTGATTCAATTTGGTTTTGGGGTGTGATTCTTGGTTTTGTTGTTGTTTTATATGTTCCGAGAGTTCGAGCAAGTCTTTATTATGTTTATAGACTTATTGGTGTAGTTGGACGAGGTCCCGAAGGGCTCAGGTGTGTTTCGAACCACCCGGAGCCAAGTTAAAGAAACCAGATTTTCCAGTTCTTGTTTCCTTCTTTGCGTTCGCGTAAGTCCTCTCGTGTTCACAAAGAAGGATGTGGGCAGTGGGGCAATTAGCCCTTTGCGTTCGCGAATCCCCACACGTGTTCACGTAGAAGGAAGGGACCTGGGAGGGGTTCAATGTCATTTCTCTTCGCGTTCGCGTAGGGAAGGACTGGTGAGCCTTCGCGTGCGCTAGGACCTGGTCGCGTTTGCGTAGGCCAAAATTTCCTGGGCCTGGGTCGTTGCCTTCGCGAACTCGAAGCCTATTCCTCTTTCGCAAAGAAGAGGGCAGTTGGGCAGAAAGTTTTTAAAATCGGGACTTAGCCATTTTTGGGTTCATTTATTACACTCTTCGGCGATTTTGGAGCTTCAAAAAGGGGGATTTCAACCAAGCTATTCAGGGTAAGTAATTTCCACCTAATGTGAGTTTAGTACATAGACTATGGGTAAATTTTAACATGTAAATTTATGAAAAATATGGGTTTAGATGAAAAATCTAGGTTTTAATAAAAATGAGAATTTACCAAGAAAATGGTTATGAAATTTAGTGAAAATTATATATCTGAGTCCATGAGGTTATAGGTAACAACTTTCTTTAAAAAATTTCGGAATCTGGGCGCGGGGGTGAATTTAGGAATCTTTCAATTAGGGTTGGGAAATCACTTTAATAGTTAGGACATGAACTTTTGAACGTGTATTGATTATTTTATATTTGATTAGCGTCGAGTCATTTGGCGCCGAACTGAGGGTTTAACGCACAATTTTGGATCAGAAAGTAGGCTTTGAGACGAGGTAAGTCTCTTTTCTAACCTTGTAAGAGGTAATTAACGCCATAGGTGAATTTAATTACTATGTGCTTCTATTTGTGGGGGCTACGTACGCATAAGGTGACGAGAGTCTGTATGTAGCTTCTAATTGTGCTTATGTCCGGGTAGTTTTAGGTTTACACCATGCTTGGTTGATACCGTTATTTGATTATGCTTACTAATTTCCTTGAATAGAGCTAAGATTGAGGATTTCAAGATTTTAAAAGTTCTTAGTTGAATTTCTTGTTGTGGAAAGAATTGAGGGATATTATGATAACTTGAGAAATCTATGTTCAATCGCGTCGCAGGTATATTTCGCGAGCGGGGTAAATTTTCACTATTCTCATGGGAGCGGGACGTTTGCCTCGGCAAGTTGATAGATGCATCTATCGTTCATGTTGTTCGACCCTCGGCAGTGCACACAGTATATGTACTTGTATTTTGGACCAGGACGTACGTCCTCGGCATAATTCGTGCGTAATAATACTGGAAGTCTAATTATATTTGATATTGTTTCCTTGTCTTGAGAGGTTAAATGGTTAAATGAGGAAAATTGATTTGGTACTTACGATTGGTGAAATGATCGTTCATTTATTTCTTGCTTCCGAGTTCTATTGTTATTTATATATCCCATGGTTAATTAAAATTTTATATATTTTATTGTTGGCCCATAGTAAGTGTCGAGTCGACTAGTCGTCACTACTTCTTCGAGGTTAGACTAGATACTTATTGGGTACATGTTGTTTATGTACTTACGCTACACTTCGGCACTAAATGTGCAGGATCTTAGGCAGGTGCATCTGGATATCAGTCCGGCGCGCACCCTTGACTACTACGAGAGTTAGTAGTGAGCTGCCTTCCAAGCCCGTTCTGCATCAGCCGAAGTCTTTCTTTTGCTTTATTTTTTGTCTATTTCATCTCAGACAATAGTACTCTTTTATATATTCTACTAGTAGCTTATGCACTTGTGACACCAGGTCTTGGAGACTTATGCGAGTAGACACTTGTTGGTTTTTAAGTAATTACTTCATCCCATTGTTTTTATAATTGTTTACTTTCTCCTTTTACTAACTTTTTCACTTCTGATTTCAGAAGAATTAAAAATCAACTATTTCAAATTTTTAAAAGAAAAGATCACAGAGTTAGTTCAATGTGGGCTTGCCTAGCGATAGCATTGGGCGTCATCACGACCTATAGGAGAAATTTTGTCGTGACATTTTACTTTTTGTTTGATATGATAATGGCATTATAAATTGAACTTAAATAGAAAAACATGGTCAATAAAATTTATATAGTTTTCCCTAATTTACTTGGGATTGAAGCATTGTTATTGTTGTTTTGTACAACTATGCTAAACATGAGTTGGCTATATAAAAAGAAATTGGATTAACCTGTCAGAGACAGAAAATTTAAACTAACGATTCTGGAAATATTACTAACTGTGTTAGTAGATAAAACTTAATACTAAAAGGCCACAAAAAATAAAAAACAAATAAAGAAGAAAAAGTAGGTCGTTCCCCTAAGTTCACTCCAGTGATTGCTCAGACCTTTCAAAGCTACGAATTTTCGGGAAATACATTTTGCATGTCTAAGTCATAATAACGTGTTCAACTACGTAATCTACAAGTCTAAAACCCTTTCTAATCTCCCTCTACTATATGAGTATATGCCAAAAGATAAAGACTTCATGTGGAAGGGACATTTGATATGGTGAATTATTTCCACTCAACTTTTCAAGGGAGACGTAAGATGGTTGAAATCCTAAAAATTTTATTGTTTTTAGTTATAGATTTTAGGTTCGAATTCTAAATAAAATTTTTGATAAGGAGGATTAAAATCGCCCATAATGTATTTTTCACTATGCGGATCCGAATTGATCATACCATGATCGATTCTTTTTAAAAGAAAAAAGTAAGATGGTACTTTTTAGATGAAATTTGCCTCGAAACAAAGCACAAAAAAAAATCTAAACATAATTGATAATTCTCTTTTTGATTTATTTAAAAAAGCTTTTTAACTTGGTTGGTATATAACAAATTTTATCCAATGACTGAAAATTAGTTAATTATCTCATAATTTTGCAAAAAGACAAACCTCCAAGTGTTATGGTGAGGTGGATAGTACTCCTCCGTGTAGAGATTTTAGGTTCGAGCATTATTAATAGAAAATCTTAATAAGGAGTACTTATCCTTTATTGAGAATTATGCGTCGCGAATATCCGGACTAATCGAGGCGTGATGCAGAGGGAACAAAAAGGGCAAAAAGATCCTTAATTAGGCAATTACTATTTTTCAATTGTCTTCATTTTTCTTCTATAAGACTAATCTAAATAAGAAAAATTACGAGTTTAATTGTTCTTTTACTTTTACGGAGCTTTCTTAGTGAAACAAAGGAATAAATAATTTTCTGTCATTTTCACTCGATAATATGCGTGAAAATGATCTCTATTTATAATACTGATTCCTATAGTTTTTGTATCATACGATGACTCGATGTCTAATCCTTTCAATGATAAAAAGGCTCTATTATTCATGATACTATTCATTAGCATTGCAGAACGAATCTATTAGTCATTTTATGAAAATGACTTGTTTCCTACTATATAGTTCATACATAAAGTTAAAAAAGTTCTCCTCAAATATGAATATGTTTCCTTTGTACTCTTACTTTTCAATCCACGGTAACTAATATTTTCATTGTTTTTCTGTCGTACTACGTATTTACTTGTTATGTTGAGTGTAATTTGTACTTTTATGTCGTTTTTAGTATTTGCATTCCGTTCAGCTATTTAAAATCTTGAGCAGCATCATATAATGTATTATGACTTGTGTAAATCTTCGGTTTTGATTTTCAGATTTTTCGGAAGTGATCTGGAAGAATGAATTTCATGTTTGAAGCTTTAAGTTGGAAGAGTTGACCAAATTTGACTTTTGTGTATTTGACCCCGGAACGAAGTTTTGATGGTTCCACTAGGTTTGAATGGTGATTTTGGACACGGGCGTATGCCCGGATTGGCATTTCGATATTTCTAGAAGGTTTCGGCACTAGTTGGCGAAAGTTTGGAATTTGAAGGTTTGGAAAGTTCATAAGTTTGACTAAGAGTTGACTTTGAGGATATTGGATTCGGATTGTGGTTCCTAGAATTGGAATAGCTTCGTTAAGTCATTTTGGACTTGTGTACAAAATTTGAATTTATTCTGAGTTGATTGATATGGTTCGGCACGAGTTTTGGAAATAAAAAAAATTAAAAATTTCTAAGTTTGTATTTTGGTACAATTCGTCGTTTCAATGTTATTATATGTGATTTGGGTCCTCGACTAGGTCCGTGATATGTTTTGAGACTTGTTGATATGTTCGAACAGGATCCCGATCGGATCGGGTGAGTTTCAGGGTGGTTGCAGACCATTTATAAGTCATTTTTTAATTGCTGATTCTTTGCTACAACAGTGTGTATTGCGGTCGCGGAGATTGCATCGCGTTCGCGAAGAGCAAAATGGGAGAAAAGGGGGTTGTGAATCGCGTTAGCGAAGAAGAAAATTCTACTGCACAGGTCTAACTTGGAAGCTCGTATCTTGCAATCTATAAGGACTTTGGAGATGATCCAAAAATAAAAGTTGTAATCCTTGGTGTCTAACTTTCATAAAGTTAAATCATTTTTCATTTGGATTTTTTCACAAAAAATTTATGACCATTATACTAGAGATTGTCGGGAGGAGTTGGGCAGCTTGTTATTCGCGATCGCGATTGGTTTTCTGTGATTGCGAAGGGCAATTTTGAACTGAGAAAAGTTGTGTTTCGCGATCGCGGAGGGTAAATACCTATGTAGAAGCTAATTTCGGGGTTTCAGCCATTTTATTATATTTGGAGCTATGGAGCTCTGATTGAAGTGATTTTCGTCATATGGATTGGGGTAAATATTTTTTACTCGATTTTGATTATATTTCATGAATATATCCTCGTTTTTGGCATTTGGTTAATGATTTAAAAAGAGAAATTGGGGGGTTTTATCTAAAGTTTCATAGAGTGAATTTTTGAGTTTTGAACGTCAATTCGGAGTCGGATTTGAGTGAAACTAGTATGGTTGGAATCGTAATTGAATAGGTTATCAGATTTGTGAGTTTTGTCGGGTTTAGAGGTGCGGGTCCGGCTTTGATGTTTTTTTTGATTTTGGGCTTTTGATTAAAGATTCAACCTTTATTGATTGGGTTTGTTTCCTTTGACATTATTTGATGTATTTGAGTTGCTTTTGGCTAGTTTCGAGCCGTTCGGAGGTCGGTACGCGTGGGATGGTATTTTTTGGAGCATCGTTTGGCTTGCTCGGTATTGTATTTGACTTGTTCGAGGTAAGTAACACTTCTAAACTTGGTGTTGAAGAAATAAACCTCTGAATATACATGTTATGTGCTTAGTGTTAAGGTGATGCACATGCTATGTGATGGGTGTGTAGGTGTGCACCGCGTGAATAATGACTCGGTTGATTATGTGATACTATGTAGTTACTTAATCTTGTTTGTGTCCATAAAATTTTCACGTGTTAGAGAAATTGAGATGTGAATCATATTAGAAATCATGTTTAGGCTATATGTTTATTTTGTTGGTACCTACTTAGGTCATCTCTGTTGTTGAGTTATTTGCTTAAATTGCATCTACATACTCAGTCATGTTCATATATTTACATATCATATCTCAGTCTCTTTTATCACTCGTTGTCACATCATATTGTTGTCATTATTTGGGCTGATAAGCATGAGATTTTTTAGCCCGAGAGACTGGAGAGATTGATGACTGAGTTGGGACCTGAGAGTCGGATTATGAGTGATATTGATGTATCGGGCTACACGTCGCAGCAGGCGTATATATATATATATATATATATATATATATATATATATATATATATATATATATATATATATATATATATATATATATANTGCACGTCGCAACAAGCCTTATGGCTATATGTGAATCGAGTTGCGCTCCGCAACATACCTTAGAGCTATATGTGGATCGGGTTGCACGCCACAACAGGTTATATTAGTGCTTGGGCAGGATTCGCTCCTCCAGAGTCTGCACATCCACAGTAAAGCGCAAGTTCTATTGATTCATAATGGGATCGGGCTGCGCGCCGCAGCATGTACCGTACAATGTTGAGTGACCAAGTGTGTTGAGTGATTGAGCGTGAAGAATGGGAGTTTGAGACAGTAAAATTGAGTACTCTGAGAGTATGGGTACATGAGTTCATCACTGTGGTGCACTGCATTACATGTATACTTGGCACACAGGCATAGAGATGCATTCCCTTATGTTACACGATTTTGTGACATTTATGACATTCACAAGCACATTCACATGTAGGCTTAGAGATGTACTTTTCTCATGCCATTTGATAGTGAGTCTTCTTAACTGTTGTTGAAAGTTTTTTGAGAAAAAATCACAATTTTCAAACTTACTCATATTTTTGGTGTTTTTGGTGAAAGATTTAAGATATACTGTTATACTTGAAAAGCATGTCTATTTTTCGTAATTATGAACAAGTTGAGCTATTTCTTGTACCATCTTTATTATATTGTTGTGAATTGTTGCAAGTTATTGGAGTTGGACTCTGACCGTTGTCCCAACTCGTCACTACTTTCAACCTGAGGTTAGGTTTGTTACTTATTGAGTATATGAGGTCGATACTCATACTACACTTCTGCACCTTGCGTGCAAATGTTGGATGTTAAGGTTACTGCATACGGCGGTAGCTGGATCCGAAGATGTACCTGCGTTCCAGTTATGGATATCACTTATCATTGGTACCATTAGATTCGAATTATGTTCATTTACATTCCAACAGATGTTGTAATTATTTCAGTCCAGTCTTGTAAAAATCTAAATCTAAGAAACTCATGATTTGTACAACCGGTCTTGGAAAATTCAATGTATAATAGGTCAGTTGTATTATCATCTTTTCTCTTAATAATCTCATTAAATTGGATAATTGGTTATTGGTTTACCTAGCGGGTTGGGTTAGGTGCCATCACGACTAGTTGGATTTTGGATCGTAATATTTTAATATTGAAACTAACAAAATTGTTTAGTGGATTCCAATATAATTAATTATATGTGACATTTAAATGTTAATAATTGATGCATCACGAAAATTTTACTTCAAGCCTCATTTGGGACTACAAAGTGCGTGAGGAATACGTGTTTTTAGCATGAAAAAAGTACTTTTTGATATATAGATTTGGGTTTTAAAAAGAATGTTTGGAAGAAATGCTCAAATTTGAAGCTTTTGGAAATGCTTTTTGATTCCAAAACTTAAGCACCATTTACTGGCAATTTGACCATTAAGAAATTGACAGTAGATTCCACTTGAGGTTGATCTAAAACCTACCCAATAAAAGCAATTTACAAGATTATTTTATGAAACACTTAGCACAGTGCTCATATAAAATATGTCAGCACACATTTACTACTCAAGTTACTAGTTATATTTTACCAGCACAGTTGCTAATATCACCTAATGTTTTTTGTCACGATTGAAATTTAAATCTTACTCTCCCATAATCTTTCTTAACTCCATTGACTGGTAGGTCACGTATACATATATGGAATTTGTTTTATTGTAATTTTCTAAAGGAAACTTACACAAACGTACCAAATAAGTTTCAACTTACCAACCTCTAGCCATTAGTCATAAACTTATCAAAACTAACCAAGTACATATAAAAATTGAAAAACCAAATAAATAAGGTTCTTTTTCTCAAGGAATCACATGCAAAAATCTCCTTCCATATTTTTAAGGGGCTTTTGCATCTATACCCGCTTTTGGGGTCACGTTTTAACTTAACCCGCTTTGCAAAAAAATTGCAAGCGTACCCACTTTTCGCATAAACTTCAGGCATACGGGCCTGAAGTAGCAAAGGCAATCAGACAAACTTCAGCATTCTACGCTTTTTCATAAACTTCAGCAGAAGTGCTGAAGTTATTTAGTTCATTTGTAAAAACTTCAGCACTAAATAAGCTGAAGTTTTGTCTTGGATTAATTAGTTTTGTCATAAAGCTTTTTCAAAAACTTATTATTTAGTTCATTTGTAAAAACTTCAGCACTAAATAAGCTGAAGTTCATAAAGCTTTTTCAAAAACTTCAGCAGAAGATGCTAAAGTTATTTAGTTCATTTTTAAAAACTTCAACACTAAATAAGTTGAAGTTTTGTCCTGGATTCATTAGTTTTGTCATAAAGCTTTTTCAAAAATTTCAGCAGAAGATGCTGAAGTTGTTTAGTTAATTTGTAAAAAATTAAGCACTAAATAAGCTGAAGTTTTGCACAGGTATCAGGAAGACGGCGCTTGAAATTGTAAAAATTAGGGTATATGTTAAATAATTTTAAAAATATCGGTATAGGTTAAATGGGCGCGACCAAATAGGGCGCCCCGTACAATTTCTACTAGTTTTAAGCATGATTAGCAACATTAGATGCAAGACCGAAAGGAAATTTCATGGATGAGGTAGCAAATAAGGTGATGAAATACAAATATATATATATATATATATATATATATGTAATTTCAAAAATCTAAGCAAAAAAGGAACTTTTTCAATGGGTATAATTGAAATTCATAGAAACCATATAAATAAGTCATATACAAAATTTGAGGAAGATTGGAAGTGATTTGGACTGGTTTTGTATCAAAATTCATAATAAAATCGAGTTCAAAAAATTTCTTCTGTGACACATGTATCACGCATGTATCTCACACACAAGTATACATGTGATACCTAATTGATACAAATATGATATATATGTGATACACAAATGATACACATATCATTTTTTTATGTTCAGTTTTTACTTCGAATATTCAATTCAAACCACCTCAAAACTTCACCAAATCATCCCAAAACTGAGATTCAAGCAACTTAAGATGTATCCAGTCTATTCTAATAACTCACTCAAAAGAAAGCAAAAATTTAACTTTTTTTGCTACAAATAGCTAATTGGCTAATATTAGTAATATTTTAAGAATTGATCAATTTTTATAATAAGCTACTTATAAATGGACATAGCTGGTAATTTCTCTTTTCTAAAGTAGGGAGTTGGTACTAGAGGTGTATTTAGAATTTCAGGAGAATAGATGTACTGTAGACTTATCTGATATCAGTGCTAATGGAAGATAACAGGTACCCGTGAATGTAAATTTTTTAGGTGTGCACAAGCTAGTCTAAATAACACGATTATTAAAGGAAGAAAAAAGGTATCCATCTCAATGTATACTCCAAAAAAATAAATGAACATAGCCTTCGATCACTTTACCACGGTTAAGTAATAAATATTCTAACCTCGAGCCTTACCTACAAAGAACAGTTTAATTTGAACTGCTGCATGCAACAACCTAACTTACAAATCCTGCCTAAATGAGTGCAACTCCAATGCCAAGAATGCACACGTCGATATTGCGCCAAGTTACTAGAATGCTTAATCAAATGATTGAGCCCATGAGAACGAGTGATTATCCAACTTTTCTAAAGAGTTTTTATACAAAGGAAATTTGGAGCAAATATTCTTTCTTATGTCTAACTAGGAGCAATTAATTTAGATCAGATACTCAAAAGTAATCCGAAGTAGATAGTGCAGGACTTCAGTCGTTGGAAAGAAGGAAGTTATTATAGGCCACATTTTTCTGTCTATCTGCTGCAAAGAAAATTCAAAACAATTATGACTTCAAAGCAAGTCCTGCTATAACGCACACGACATTTGAAGGGAAATCATTTATTCTTCTCCTTGATCCTCCCCGTTTCAAACTAGTGAAACAAGATTTTTCCGCTTTACATTGCATAATTAACTCAAGAAATACATTTTCCGACTTAATCCAAACTATGGCGTACAAAGAAACACGGGCAAAATTAGGATACGAGCACATACATTAACGTTACCACATACTGTAACCCCTAGAATCTTGGATAGGATGTGCAGACTAATAGGATGTTAGGATTAAACAAATTCAACTACCAAGCAGGAATCTCAAGTGTAAATTTGCCACCCAACTACACTGCAGCCATTCATTTGTAAGACCAAATCGGTAAACTCCGCAGATAGATTCAAAAACTAAAAAAAAACAATATACGGAACTCCATGAGCAAAACTAGCCACATCTAATTAGAGATCTGAATCTTCACAGTATTACTCAGGAGTGATAAACAAAACAGTAAGAATGTAACTCCACCACAAGCCAATTTAAGTCTTTAACTAGTAAAAATGAAGATCCTTCATCAGATATCCTTGATCAAGCATAAAGCCTCCCAAAGCATCCAACGACCTTCAATCTTTATCTACTCCTTGATGCCACTGCACATGCAAATACACAATAAAATCAAGAAGCATTCAAATAATGTCAACATGTAGTTAAATGTAAATGAACAGTCATGATATCTGGATGACCACCATTCTAGAGCCTCTATACTTTTGTTATCAAAAGAACCTTCAAGTAATTATGTGATTCGAATCATGAGCACTAAAGAACAGGTTAGATTCTTCTACCCTTGGGTGTAGAAATGATCATAGATACACCAAACCGATGACAAAGATAGCTCGTACAACTGAGAACCATACCCTTTTTGATAAGCCAGAACTAATTTTATTAAGGATAGAGAAACTACGGTCTCATTTGTTTTTTTTAAGATTAAGATTAAGACATCTAAATTTGAACACACATAAGATGTGTATTAAGATCTGAATACTAAATGATTAAGAGTGTTTGATTTCTAATATCTGAATGTATAAAATTTATTTTTATTTGAAAATTAATAAACATAAAATTCAAATAAAATACTAATTAATCTAATATATAAAATATATAATTATTTTTAAAAGAGTAGTTGATAGTGATGTCTAACGGTAGTGCTTGAGAATGACGACTAGAGGCGATGGTTGGTGGTAAGTTTGGTTGATGGTGGTGATTCAGGGTGGTAGTTAGTGGTGATCAATAGTGGTGGCAATTATGATCGAGTGTGGTGAGTGGTGATAGTTAATAATGGGGGGTGCTGGTGGTAGCTGTGATTGAGGGACGTGGTAGTGGGTGGTGGTAAATTTATAATGATGGGTAAAGCTGGTTATAATTATTGATAGCGATGAGATGGTTAGTTGTGGTAGTAGAGATGGATGAGTGTTTGTGGTTGAGCATGACGGTAGTGGAAATGGTGCAGATGGCGGGTGGTGATAGTCGATTGTGGTGACGGCTATGATTGAGGATGATGGATGTGATGGTGGTGGTGATGATGGTTGAGTATGGTGGTGGTGGTGGTAGTTGATAATGGTAGGTAGTGACGACAATTAAAAATGAATATGGGTGATAGCATCTTAGTGAAATTAAGTCTCTGTTATGGATCTTAATCAAACAGACCTATTCAGACTCATTAAGTGGTTGTAGACTCATTAACTGGTAGTGAAGTAAAAAAAAAACACACTAAATGATAAAAGTCTTAATAATTAAGATTCAGACTTTAAAATCAAACGCACTTAATGTCTAAGATCTGAATAATTAAGATTCAGACATCCATTAAGTGCAAAAAATTGAGGCCTACATCAATCAACCAAGAACTATCTACTTAACACAAAACAGAGTTAACTATCCACTTCTCTATGATCTGAATCACCGGATCAGCTCCATTTTGATTATCTTTAAAAAAAAACTAGAACAAAAAGCATACTTATTTGCCACCCCTTCACAATTCACAAATGAATATAGAAGCACATGCTTTTCCACAAGTGTATTTGCCTCAAGCATAACCCTAAGTCTTACAGCACAATTCACCTATCAGAACCTTTGCATCCTCCTCTCAACAAACTGGACCTCTAGCGTTTACGGATGGTGTAGTACATTCAACATACGCGACCACCTTATTAATTTATGACTGAAGAAATACACATTAGCTACCATTGGCATTGGTGTTGCCCCTAAAGTCCAACACATTAGCCCCCTCATACAACTTAGCAGATGAATATTGGATGTGCATTCAGTTATACTATGTGCATATCCCTTGGCATCGGTGTTGCCCCTGAAGTCTTACATATTCTATTCATCTATCAGAAAAACACCACCCTCTCTTCGACCAACCGAACACCAAACCGAGGTGTAACAACCTATTTAATGTTGCATATGCCACCACCTTCTTTTTGGTATGGTCGCACGCACTCTAGTTGTTTTAATTTACTTGGCCTGTGACAAACAGAAACTAGCTGCCAAGGTGTTGGTCGAACATTTTCAACACATATAATACCCGCTTATGAGGAATAACAATTCGGACAGATTAATACCAATAAAACTTTCTTTTCCAAGCTGTCATGTCCAAAATTGGATGATAAATCATTTCTGGTGAAACATTGATACATGTGCTTGCCATAAAATGGTTGGAAGGTTTGCTTACTATTCCAATATCCTGCGATTATTAATTTCACAACGCATGATATCTTACGCATCCAGAACCCAAACAAATATGCCGCAAGTAATAAAGAACCAGAAAAATAGTTCCTTTCTCCCAACTTCAAAACAGACAACAGATACACTAAGGGGTCATCTGATCTGAGGTTATAAAATATCTATACTACAAAATCCTGCATTATTAAATTGGGTGTTTGGTTGATACAATTGTCTCCTATGCCTAACCAGAAATGTACTAAATAATACCAATAACTTTAAACAGTATTAGCTAATCATCTTTCACGTATTAATTAGTTATTCCATCTATTATTAGTACACCTCATTTCAGCTTTCATCACAAATGTTCTTATTTGATATAATTAAAAACAAAATATTTTACATAATTCTCATTAGTTTACAGTAATTAATTATTTTTATCACATAATGACAATAAAATCAGTGATAGGATCGATAATGTGATTAATATAGGCCAAGGGTCAAACACATAGAAACTCAAGCACAAAATTTAATGGACACGGTGGCCATAGAAAACGCTAAAATAAAAAACAAAAGATGCAGTTAAAATAATGGACAAGAGAATACCTTATATATTGCTTGGGTACATGAAAACCCTAACCTTAGATCCCTGAAAGAATTACACAAAGAATATAACTCAATTAATCAGAAAGAAAAAGCTACTAATCAAATAATAATGCAACCAAGTAAACAAAACACAAATAACAGAAATGTACCATAGACTTGGGCGGCAAGTTAGACTTGAACTTAGCTCTGACAACGCCACTGTTTCCGTGAGGCCTACAAACCTTACCCCAAATGCAGCGATAATGAGAGTTATTCTTCTTTGTCTTAGCCTTATAGATGTACGCCATGCGCTTTCCGAGGTACCAATCCACTTCCTCCTTAGTATTCACTCCCTCAATCTGAATCAGTGAAGTGCTTGGGTACTGGTTCGATTTCGACCTAACACACAGATCAAACAATTTTATATACTCAATCATATGAAATCGACATTAATCTTCAGATAGTGAGAGTAAGTTACCTTTTGTATCCAAGAACGGTGCCTCTGACATAGAGTCTACAGACACAGAAAACAATAAAGACTGTGAAAAAATGAGAATCTGCAGATAATGTAATGAAGGTTGGGTTGAGAAGATTCAATACCTGACGCGCTCTCCTTGGCGTCCCTTCACCATTTTCGACGATTCAAGGGGATAGGGGAATGGGGGATACAGCGAATGGCGGAGATGTCTGCAGAGAAAATCTTAAAACCCTAGAGGAATACTCGTTTTAGAAGAGAGGTATATATGTGCTGGCGCTTTGCATTTGGTCGTTAAATGGGTGGAGGCCCAGTAGTTCGATTCCTAGGGTTTGAAAATTTGGGCTCTTCAAAACTACTGGAGGCCCAGTAGTTTTTGGCGAGATCTTTACAAAAATTATATATTAATTATACGCCTTTATGTTCATATATTAGTCATAAAATGCTTATTTTAATGATTTAAAATTGGGGTCAAGTCGCGTGAACACGCACTTGAGTTGGGATTTACGTTTCATGATTATGCCACGGGAATCGTACCCATACCACGATGATTTATTAATCATGCATAAAGAAAGCTACGATGTTCATGAGTTCAAATATTTCCTAAGGTTTTGAGATTAATGAACTCTAGGCAAAACGGGTGAATAAAGCATAAGGGTTTTATAGCTTTACCCATAAAAATCAAACTAATTACCCTTGACTACTCATTTATTTTTCTACACATCAAACTAATTACTCTTCATACCCATGGTAGCTTTTGTGGGTAACTGTCTCTTTTTTCTCCTTTTCTTTTTTCTCTTTGTTATTTATTCTTTGCTTTTTTCTCCTTTTATATTTATTTTCCAATCATATTATTTTTTTGTTTTATTTTTCAACCATAATCTGATTCCATGCTTAATTTTGGCACTTTTTTTTTCCTTTTGTTCATTTCTTTATTTTTTGTTCCTTTTCTAATTTCAAATATTTTTTCCTTTTATTTCTTTTTTTCTGCATAATCGAATTTTATTCACCTTTGTTGCTCCTTTTCATTATTTTTCTTTTTTTTTCTTGTGCAATAATAAAAAAATAACTAATATAGTAAATATTCATTCACCTTTTTTTAATCTAACTAATATTCTCATTTTCTGTCGACCTCGAAAGGGTGGAGGAGGACTGTTGTTGGGAAAATATGGAAGAGGTAGTTCCTTCCCCTGAGGAGGATATCACCACTTACCTGAAAGGGTACCTTAGTGTATATACCTATCCTTTCACTCTGGGTCTCGTGGATCCAGTCATACTCGACTTCTGCTGCTAGTATCGAGTAACCATCGGCCAATATATCCCTCATTCTGGCGCATCGTCAACCTGATCAAGTTCTTTTCAAGCAAGGTCGAGGGAATGACCTTCACCCTCGATCATCTGATAAGACTGTACCGCCTACACTTTTATCGCGGTGGGTTAATAAAGCTGCAGCATCGGGCTACGAAGACGACGTTCTCAAGTATTGACGAAGACAAAGACCGAGGTTGGATGGGCCGATTCGTCTGAATCAAGACCTCCAATCTGATTCTGGTCGAGAAAATGCCATTCCCTAAGGAATGGAACATGAAACGTACGTGCGACTTCGATTTAGGTACTTTACTGTTATACTTTTTTTTATTGCTTTACTCACCCATGTTCTCTTCTTGTGATGTAGCTTCTCCTTAGTTTCCCGGTGCAATTTCGAATCTCGAAGGTTGGGTTCGACATCTAGTCTCTACTTTTTCTTTTTTTGAACGCTGCTAGCGTGATTTGGCCAAAGGCCAATGGGAGGCCAAAACCCACGGTGAGTCTCTTTGCATGTACGTCGAGGTTCTCCTCGTAATATATTTCCTACTTACTTGGTTTTTTTATGCGTAGGTCTCGGTGAACATGTGGCCATGAGGCCACCTCCGCCTGGGGAAGTGGAGGTGTCAAAGCCGAATAAGGAGAGGAAGAAGAGAAGAGCTTCTCCTTCCGGTACCCCTAAGCCCAAAAAGTGTAAAGACCCGTAAAATTTATTATTTAAAATAATACTCGAATAAGTCCCCAAGTTGTTATAACTGTAAAAATTCTTAAAATGGACGTATTTTTCAGTAAAAAGTACCCAGGAATTTGAAAGATTAATTTTTCAGAAATTTGGGCATTATGCGACGCACTATGCGATCACATAACGTGTATGCGGATCGCACAATGATCACATATATGGGCAGAATCACTGCCCAATTTGAGGATAACTATGTGGTCCAAAATGCGATCGCATATTGGTTCTGCGGACCGCATGGTTGTCGCATTCTTGCCCATTGATTTTGGTGAGGGAGGTTATGCGACGCACTATGCGATTGCATAACGTGCATGTGGACCGCATAGTGGTCGCATACCTGCACAGTTTTTTTTAAATGTTGGCCCATCTTGAGGGCCATTCTGCGGTCGATTCTGCGAATCGCATGTCAGGAATGCGATCGCATTCCGGTGTCGGACTCCTATTTTTTTAATTTTAAAATCCGACCCCCAGTTCTTTAAAACACCCCTCCCCTTCATTTTTAATTGATTTCTGAGCAAAAATAGAGAGAAGGGAGAGAGGGTTCATGAGAGGGAAAGTTCTTCTTCACCAAAATTGATTCATCAAAGTCGCTCAAGCCCGGAATCTATCGAGTTAGTGTAATCTTCTTCACTCAAAGAGGTAAGTCTTCACCCCATTTCCCCAAGTTCTCAGATTTTAATTAAGAATAAAACACATAGGATGGTTCTTGAAAATGGAGGTCGAACCCATGTATGCATGTGAGTAAAACTTCTTAATCTAGCAAAAAGGGAAGAGGGTTGGGTTAAAATTCACAAAGAAAGGATGGTAATCTAATGAGGTCACCTAGTGTTCGATAAAATGCTTAAAAGAGTTCGAATTGTATGCATGGTTTCCAATTCTGAGTTGAATATGTTTAATTGTGAACTAGATTGACGGTACTAGTCACTTCGGTGATTTGTGAGTAAAAGTTAAAAAGGAATTCTGACCCCAGGCATGTATGGCTAACTTTAATCTTCGTAAAGTCACCTTGTTGGTACCGGAAGAGTCGTCACGTGTTAATTGTCTGAGTATGTGTAATTAGGTGTTCTAAATATGTTGAGGCATGATGCCCTACTCTCTGGTTGTCTAGCTGAAATTCATGTATTTTGCTATTCGGAATTGTGAAAATGCGATTTACTTGTGAATGTTTTACCATGTGTAAGGTTGGTTAAGTACTCTAATATGCCGATATGAAAGATTGGTAACAAACCCAAGTATGTGAATATGACTAAGTGATAAGAGCTATGGAATGATCTGATAAACAGGAATTGTGGTTGGTTTAATCGTACTACACTGATTGTGGCAATGTCTTATTTGACTCGTTGTTTTGGGAAAGATTTGTTGTGACTTGAAATCGTATGGGTGGTTGGTTGTACTGAGATTGTGTCCTTATGATGAAATTCTCTGTGATTGAATTGTGAATTGGAAATGTTGATGTGAAATGTGATTGTCTGGTGGGATCGAGTTGCGCGCCGCAAAATGAAGAAGTAAAGGTTGGTGAGGTAATAAGGGTGGCCGAGGTAATAAGGATGGAATGTGATCACGTTGAAATGAAGAATCTATGAAATTCTTGAATATGGTGTTGTTGGAAAGGAAAAAGGGGAAATCTGTGGAACTTGTGACTTTGATTGTTTCTGTTTATGTGCAATGCTTGCCGATTCTATTACTGTCTCTTATCTGTATATTGTTGATCTTATTCAGAGTAAAGTTTGTTCATACCTACTAGTACTATTCCACAGTACTAACGTCCCTTTTTCCCAGGGGCGCTACATTTTTCTTATATGAATGTAGGTGGTTCTACAACAGGTAATTCAGTCCACCGGCAGTAGTGCCTCCTCTCCACTCCGCAGTTGAATTGGTGAGCCCCACTTCCTCCCGGGGCCATATGTGGTTCCCTTCTTTTGGGTCTATTTTGTATTGTAGGGTATAACCGGAGCCTTGTTTCCGACAAGTATTGTATGAAATCCTATCACTCGTAGAGGCTCAATTGACATAACATGGGTATTGTACATATGTATTTTGGGTAGTAACAATCGTGGTCCACGTGGTAGAAGTATGTATGTTGTATGTATCTTGCAAATATTTAGTATCATATTACTAATGATAAGAGGTAGAAATTAATTTAACTTGGAGTTTTATGTTAAGTCTCAAATTGCTAATTCACATGAATAAGGTATATTGAAAATCAATGGATAATGCGTGGGGATAGGTGAGGCAAATCCAGGTCCGCTTGACTGGGGCCACCCGGTTGAGCGTCGGTCGTGTCTCCCGATTTTGGGGCATGACAAACTTGGTAATAGAGCCTAAGGTTTGTAAAGTGTCCTAGCATGTCTCGGAGCCGTGTCTAGTAGACCCCTTCTTATCGGTGTGTTGTCGACCACATCTATAATTAGGGGGCTACACGGACATTTAGGAAACACCCTTTTCATTGTTATTCTATATCGTGCGGTGAAGTGGGAAGTGAAAATATCCTTGTCTAACTCATGCATTTTTCCGAAATTTTCAGTAATAGCACCAAAAAAGATAGCTCGACTCGGCCTAGAGGCCAATGCCACCAAGTGTGGAGTACCCGATGGTGCGGGTGAGAGCGAATCCCCGACCTTGAATCCACCTGGCCTTTCTGTTCCATACCAGAGTGTTCTTATTCCTGCTGCGACGGAGTGTGTTGCAACCCCTTCCGCTGATATTCCTAATCCTTCTTTGGTTCCAGCTTCCGGTCCCGGTACTTCCGATGGGGACCTCAGGGGAGCTATTCATATGTTGACTCAGTTGATGGCCGCTCAGGCCCAAAGATCTCATGTTGCCCCTGCGTCCTCTAGCGGACAGAGAGATTCCGCCGGTTCCAGAGTCAACCAGTTTATGCGGTTGGCCCCTCCAGAGTTCTCAGGTACTGATCTAGAGGCCGATCCGTAGGATTTTCTAGACGAGATGTACAAGACGTTTCGGGTTATGAAGGCTACAGAGACAGAGAGGGTTGAGTTAGCATCTTACAGGCTGAGGGGAGCAGCATATTCATGGTTCGAGATATGGGAGAATTCCCGTGGGGAAGGAAGTCCTCCGGTGAGATGGGACGAGTTTGTTGATGCTTTCATGGATCACTTCTTGCCTGTCGAGACTATGGCAGCCCGTGCTACGGAGTTTGAGGTCCTCAAGCAGGGTAATATGAGTGTGTGGGAGTACCACATGGAGTTCGTGAGATTGTCCAAGTACGCTCCTCAGTTAGTATCGACTATGGATGCCAGAGTTCGATGGTTTGTTCAGGGACTCAGTCCCTTGGTTGTGAATGAAGCTGCTACAACTGCCTTGCACTCAGACATGAATTATGGTAAGATAGTGGGATTCGCCCAGGTCACGGAGGCTAGAAAATTGAAGATAAGGTTGGGGAGGGAGAGTAGTAGCAGGGCCCGGTCAGCGGGCCACTCGGGAAGTTCAGTTGGAAGAGGGAGACCAGTTCAGGGGAGAGGACCATCAGGGTCATCCCAGTCTTATGCTCAGTCCTCATCCAGTGCACCGCCATCAGTGCACAATTATCAGCAGAGCAGTCGCTGGGGACCAGGATCAGACAGTAGGAGACCCCATCAGTCCAGTCGCCCAGGAGGGAGGTTCCAGCAGCAGATGAGGGCTCTGTGCCCTAAGTATGGAAGGTTCCATACCGAGCCTTGTTACCTGGATATCCCGGTATGCTACGGGTGTGGGATGAGAGGTCATATTCAGCGGGATTGTCGTGCGCCCAGTCAGGGCACGGGTAGTGGTTTTGCTCAGCCATCCGGTTCTTCAGTCATCGCATCTTCAATGCGTCCTCCAGCTCCAGCAAGGCGTGGTGCAGTTAGGGGTGGAGTACGAGGTAGAGGTGGACCTAGTCGCTTCTATGCTTTGAGTGGTTGCCAGAGTGTGGAGGCTTCTCCAGATGTTGTTACATGTATTCTGACTGTTCAAGCACTTGGTGTTTATGCTCTTATTGATCTGGGCTCCTCTTTGTCATATGTTACCCCATTTATTGCTTCAAGTTTTGGGATAGAACCCGAATAACTTCATGAGTCGTTCTTTGTATCGACTCCTGTTGGTGATTCCATTATAGCCGCGCGAGTCTATAGGAATTGTGTTGTCACGGTGTGTGGTCGAGATACCACGGCCGATCTTATCGAGCTTGGGATGGTAGATTTTGATGTTATCGTGGGAATGGATTGGCTTTACTCATGCTTTGCTAAACTCGACTGCCGAACCAGAATTATGAGGCTAGAGTTTCCTAATGAGTCAGTTATTGAGTGGAAAGGGAATGGTGTGGTGCCAAAGGGTAGGTTTATTTCCTACCTTAAGGCCTCGAAGATGATTAAAAAGGGTGTGTTTATCATTTGGTCCGGGTTGTGGACACCACTTCAGAAGTGTCTGCCCCCGAGTCCGTCCCAGTCGTGAATGAGTTTCTTGAAGTATTTTCGGACGAGCTTCCAGGGATTCCGCCAGATAGAGAGATCAATTTCGGGATTGATGTATTGCCAGATACGCAGTCAATATCTATTCCACCGTACAGAATGGCGCCAACAGAGTTGAGGGAGTTAAAGAAGCAGTTGAAAGACTTATTAGAGAAGGGATTCATTCAGCCGAGTGTGTCTTCGTGGGGCGCCCCGGTTCTTCTCGTCAGGAATAAGGATGGGTCGCTTCAGATGTGTATTGATTATCGACAGCTCAACAAAGTCACTATCAAAAACAAGTATTTGTTGCCTCGGATAGATGATTTGTTCGACCAATTACAAGGTGCAAAGGTTTTTCTCCAAAATTGATTTACGGTCTGGATATCATCAGTTGAAGATCAGAGAGTAGGATATTCCTAAGACCGCCTTCAGAACTCGTTATGGCCATTTTGAAATTTTGGTAATGTCCTTTGGACTGACCAATGCTCCAGCGGCTTTCATGGATCTTATAATCGGGTTTTCAAACCGTTTATTGACTCCTTCGTGATTGTTTTTATTGATGACATCCTTGTCTACTCGTGAAGTCGGGAGGATCATGCTAATCACCTCAGGGCAGTTCTGCAGACTCTTCATCACCACCAATTGTATGCCAAGTTTTCAAAATGTGAATTTTGGTTGGAGTCAGTCGCATTTTTGGGGTCATGTTGTTTCCAGAGAAGGGGTTAAAGTTGATCCCCAGAAGATCACAGCGGTGAAGGATTGGCCTAGACCAACGACCCTGACAGAGATGCGCAGTTTCTTGGGTCTAGCTGGGTATTATCGGAGGTTCGTGGAGAGATTATCTACCCTCGCCTCCCCATTGACTAAATTGATGCAGAAAGCAATTAAGTTCCAATGCTCTGACGTTTGTGAGAAGAGCTTTCAGGAATTGAAATCAAGATTTGCTTCGGCACTGGTGTTGATTTTGCAAGAAGGCACGGAGGGATTTGTGGTTTATTGTGATGCTTCAAGGGTTGGTTTGGGATGTGTGTTGATGAAACATGGGAAGGTTATAGCCTATGCTTCCAGGCAACTCAAGAATCACGAGAAGAATTGTCCGACGCATGATTTAGAACTCGCGGCAGTTGTGTTTGCATTAAAAATCTGGCGGCATTATTTGTATGGGGTCCATGTGGACATGTTCTAAGACCACAAGAGTCTCCAATATTTGTTCAAGCAGAAGGAGTTGAATTTAAGGCAGCGACGATGGTTAGAATTGCTTAAAGATTATGATATGAACATTTTGTACCATCCAGGGAAGGCAAATGTGGTGGCAGACACTCTCAGTAGAAAGTCTATGGGTAGTTTGGCTCATTTGAAAGTGGATCAGAGGCCTTTAGCTCGGGAGATTTATCAATTGGCCAGTCTGGGGGTCTGCCTCTCGACCTCAGACGAGGGAAATATTATGGTGCATACTAGAGAAAAATCATCACTTGTAGCGGAAGTCAAGGAAAATAAGTGTATGGATCCAACATTGGCGCAGTTGAAGGAGGCGGTTTTGAATAACAAGATTTTGGCATTTTCACTCGGTAGTGATGATGATGTTTTACGGTGCCAGGGAAGGCTATGTGTTCCAGATGTGGATAATCTTCGGGAGAGGGTAATGGCGGAGGCTCGCAATTCCAGGTATTCCGTGCACCCACGTTCTACGAAAATGTATCATGATCTCCGGGAAGTTTATTGGTGGAGCGGTATGAAGAGAGGTGTGGCATGCTTTGTATCTAAATGTCCTAATTGTCAGCAGGTGAAGGCCGAGCATCAGAGGCCAGGTGGGTTAACTCAGCTTATGGAAATTCCACTCTGGAAATGGGAAATGATCAACATGGATTTAGTGGTAGGGTTACCTCACACTCAGCACAAGTTTGACTCGATTTGGGTGATAGTGGATCGACTCACGAAATCAGCTCACTTCTTGCTAGTCAAGTCCACAGATACTGCAGAACAATACGCTCAGTTGTATATAAAGGAAAAGTCAGGCTTCATGGTACTCCAGTTTCTATTATCTCAGATCGAGGAGCCCAGTTCACGGCTAATTTTTGGAGGAAATTTTAGCAAGGTTTGGGTACTCAGGTAAATCTCAGCACGGCTTTCCATCCGCAGACTGATGGTCAGGCAGAGCGGACTATTCAGACGCTTGAAGATATGTTACGGGCTTGTGTGTTGGACTTCAAGGGTAGTTGGGACGATCATTTACCACTTATCGAATTTTCTTACAATAACAGCTTTCACGCTAGTATTCAGATTGCCCCATTTGAGGCATTGTACGAAAGAAGGTGTAGATCTCCGATTGGGTGGTTTGAGGCTGGTGAAGCAGAATTTTTAGGGCTAGATCTTGTGCACCAGGCTTTGGAAAAAGTCAGAGTCATTCAGGAGAGGATGAAAACTGCTCAGAGCTATCAAAAATCCTATGCGGACGTTCGTCGAAGAGAATTGGAATTCCAAGTAGATGATTGGGTATTCTTGAAGGTATCTCCCATAAAGGGAGTGATGCGGTTTGGGAAGAAAGGGAAATTGATCCCAAGGTATGTCGGGCCATATCGGGTTGCTCAAAGGATAGTACAAGTGGCTTATAGGTTGGAATTACCCCCTGAATTGTCATTAGTGCACCCGGTGTTCCATGTGTCTATGTTGAAGAAAGTGGTTGGAGATCCATCAGCCATCGTGCCAGTTGAGACTATTGAGGTTGATGAAGACTTATCGTATGAAGAGGTTCTGGTTGCTATTCTTGATAGACAAGTCCGTAGATTGAGGAACAAAGAAATTTCTTCAGTTAAAGTATTGTGGCGAAGTCAGCACGTTGAGGAAGCCACGTGGGAAGCAGAAAATGAAATGAAAGAAAAACATCCCCATCTATTTGAATAAGTCTAGTAGTGATCGTGCGAACTGTCATCTCTAAGCAAATTATATTTTATGTTCAGTTTGTGCAAAAGCACCCCATTTTTCCCTAATTGCTCTACTATTGTAACTTCTTAAGTTGTGATATAATTCTGTATGTTGTGACTAATTGATTAATGTGCAACCACGTGGAGTAAATAAAATTATGTGAAACTCATGTGATGGTTAAATGATTAATGGAAGAGTAGATTGGTAATGATTATTTGAAGTGTATATGACATGTTGAAGTAATTGAATTATATGGGACTTGCCGAGGTGACCAAATTATGTGCAAGGCCATGAAATAACTAGTTATGTGTGGATTGGTTAAGAAACATATGTTTCGGGGGCTCTCTGGCAAGTAGATAGGCCTAATTACAGAGGAAACTCTGGCGAAATTTCCAGAACATATCGGAGTTAGAAAAACAAATTGTGGGTTGGCATATTGTGTTTTCAAAACCAAATGATTTTCCGATCCTCATTCGAGGACGAATGATTTTAAGTGGGGGAGGATGTAAAGACCCGTAAAAATTATTTTTTAAGATAATACCCGAATAAGTCCCCAAGTTGTTATAACTGTAGAAATTCTTAAAACGGATGTATTTTTCAGTAAAAAGTACCCTGGAATTTAAAAGATGAATTTTCCAGAAATTTGGGCGTTATGCGACGCACTATGCGATTGCATAACGTGTATGCGGACCGTATAATGGTCGCATACATGGGCAGAATCACTGCCCAATTTGAGGACAACTATGCAATCCAAAATGCAATCGCATGTTGGTTCTCCGGACCGCATGGTTGTCGCATTCTTGCCCATTGATTTTGGTGAGGGAGGTTATGCGACGCACTATGCGATCTCATAACGTGCATGTGGAACTCATAGTGGTCGCATACCTACACAATGTGTTTTAAATGTTGGCCCATCTTGAGGGCCATTCTGCGGTCGATTCTGCGAATCGCATGTCAGGAATGCGATCGCATTCCGGTGTCGGGCTCCTACTTTTCTAATTTTAAAATCCGACCCCCAGTTCTTTAAAACACCCCTCCCCTTCATTTTTAATTTATTTCTGAGCAAAAATAGAGAGAAGGGAGAGAGGGTTCATGAGAGGGAAAGTTCTTCTTCATCAAAATTGATTCATCAAAGTCGCTCAAGCCCGAAATCTATCGAGTTAGTGTAATCTTCTTCACTCAAAGAGGTAAGTCTTCACCCCATTTTCCCCAAGTTCTCAGATTTTAATTAAGAATAAACCACATAGGATGGTTCTTGAAAATGGAGGTCGAACCCATGTATGCATGTGAGTAAAACTTCTTAATCTAGCAAAAAGGGAAGAGAGTTGGGGTAAAATTCACAAAGAAGGGGTGGTAATCTAATGAGGTCACTTAGCGTTTGATAAAATGCTTAAAAGAGTTCGAATTGTATGCATGATTTCCAATTCTGAGTTGAATATGTTTAATTGTGAACTAGATTGGCGGTACTAATCAGTTCGGTGATTTATGAGTAAAAGTTAAAAAGGAATTCCGACCCCAGGTATGTATGGCTAACTTTAATCTTCGTAAAGTCACCTTGTTGGTGTCGGAACAGTCGCCACGTGTTAATTGTCTGATTATGTGTAAATTGGGTGTTCTAAATATGTTGAGGCATGATGCCCTACTCTCTCGTTGTCTAGCTGAAATTCATGTATTTTGCTATTCGGAATTGTGAAAATGCGATTTACTTGTGAATGTTTTACCATGTGTAAAGTTGGTTAAGTACCCCTAATATACCGATATGAAAGATTGGTAACAAACCCAAGTATGTGAATATGACTAAGTGCTAAAAGCTGTGAAATGGTATGATAAACAAGAATTGTGGTTGGTTTAATCGTACTACATAGATTGTGGCAATGTCTTATTTGACTCGTTGTTTTGGGCAAGATCTGTTGTGACTTGAAATCTTATGGATGATTGGTTGTACTGAGATTGTTCCTTATGATGAAATTCTCTGTGATTGAATTGTGAATTAGAAATGTTGATGTGAAATATGATTGTCTGGTGAGATCGGGTTGCGCAGCGCAACACGATGAAATAAGGGTGGTCGAGGTAATAAGGATGGAATATGATCACGTTGAAATGAAGAATCTATGAAATTTATGGTGTTGCTGGAAAGGAAAAAAGGGAAATCTATGGAACTTGTGACTTTGATTGTTTCTGTTTCTGTGCAATGCTTGCTGATTCTATTATTGTCTCTTATCTGTGTATTGCTGATCTTACTTAGAATAAAGTTTGTTCATACCTACTAGTACTATTCCACAATACTAACATCCTTTTTTTGCTGGGGCGCTATGTTTTCTTATATGAATGTAGATGGTTCTACAACAGGTAATTCAGACCACCGACAGTAGTGCATCCTCTCCACTCTACAGTTGAATTGGTGAGCCCCACTTCCTCCCGGGGCCATATGTGGTTCGTGTCACCTTCTTTTGGGTCTATTTTGTATTGTAAGGTATAGCCGGAGCCTTGTTTCCGGCAAGTATTATATGAAATCCTATCACTCGTAGAGGCTCCATAGACATAACATAGGTATTGTACATATGTATTTTGGGTAGTAACAATCGTGGTCCACGTGGTAGAAGTATGTATGTTGTATGTATCTTGCAAGTATTTAGTATCATATTGCTAATGATAAGAGGTAGAAATGAATTTAACTTGGAGTTTTATGTTAAGTCTCACATTGCTAATTCACATGAATAAGGTATATTGAAAATCACGAGATAATGCGTGGGATAGGTGAGGCAAATCCAGGTCCGCTTGACTGGGGCCACCCGGTTGAGCGCCGGTCGTGTCCCTCGATTTTGGGGCGTGACAAAAAGAACAAATCTCGGAAGTCAAAAGCCGATCCTTCTACTCCTCGTGTCGAGCCAGTTCAACGATAACGAGAGGAAGATGAAGGAGGTGAAGATGAGGGTTGCCCGCTGGTAACTCAAAAGAGAGGAAGTATTGAAGCTTCCATGAGCGCTGAACCGACGAAGATCTAGGTGATCCCCCCCTCCTCGGACCAAGGGAATTTCGAAGGAGGATCCGAAAAAACTCCCCAAGCAATCGGGTGGTGTGGACGCTACCCGCCGTGACCATCAACTGGTGGATGTGCCCGAAGGGTCTAGCCCCGAGGCCCTTCAGAGAGAAAACAATGTCCCAAGTTATTCACTTGTGATAATCAACATTGGTGACCCACCACTTGTACCCCCGTTCTCCGAGGGGCAATTCCAAGATGCTCGAACCATGGGTACTCCCAACATGGGACATGCCCATGAAGGGAACGACATATTCCAGTATTGCTTCGCCGAAGTCGACAATGGTCCCGAACCAGACGCATCGTTCGTCTTTGACGAGGCCCGGTGGTTTCTGAAGCGAGTAAGTTTCTTTATTAGTATTTATATTTACGTTTACTTCGTGTTTGTTCAGGCCTAACCCTTTTCTTTGTATACAGGCCATGGTGCTTTACTGAGAAGCATTTTTAAAATCCAAGGCCGAGCTGTGTCGGTACGAGGCGGAGCTGAAGAAGCTCGTAGAGGAGAGGGATGGCCTCAAACTCCTCTATGTTCAAAAGGAAGAGGATATTATGACCCTTAGAGCTGAACTCTCAAGGGCTCGATAAGATCAGACTGATTTCATCGAATGGGTAACGTAACTTCCTGCAAGTTTGCTAAGTGTTAGTTCAATTTTGGAAACTAACCCTTCGTTTTTGCAGTTTCAGTAGAAGGGTGAGATGGTGGAGCAGCTTCGAGAAGAGGCCAAATTGAAGGAAGCCGAAACTCTACGCTGGAGACAGCATATGAAGCGTCTCACCACGGAGAAGGATACGCTTCGGACCCAACTGGCATCAGTCGAAAGCCAGCTCTGAGCTGTGAGGGAGGAAAACTCGGCCCGAGCTTAGAAGATTGAAGAGCTCGAGGCTAAGCTGGTCACCGAGCTTTCTAAGGCTAAGTATGAGGTAGAGATGCTTGTGGCCTCTTACCGAGCTGATGTCGAGGCTGCCAATCTTCGGGCACAGGAGATCTCCGTTGTAGCCGAATTAGAAATTCGTATGCAGTTGACCATGCTAGGCGGCAATCTTGGAGTGATGATCTCGAGGAAGTACACACCTGTGGCTTCGACCTCTCTGCTGACATCGAAGATGACAAAGTTTTGGAGGTCGAGGCCACATCCTTGCTTTCGGACGAAGAGGAATCAACCAGCGGTTCCAAGAGCGGAAAGGGTGAGGATGAGGCCATCGAATAAGCGGCTCCCGAAGATGTGGTTCCCGATGACGTGGCTCCTGGGGTAGATTAGGCATTTAGGATTTTATTTTCATTTTTTATCTTTTTTTTGTAAGGCCTTGATTGGCCTTTTGTACAGTATATTCGATATATAATAGAAAGTTTCTCTTTGATGCCTTCATAAATTTCTCTTTCGTGCCTTCGTATGTTTCTTTGTATTCATTAAAAATGTTGAAAATCTTTATTGTTGTAGTTTAACTCGTAATTGAAATAAACCCTTAAGCTTGTGAACCCTTGAGTTTTTGGGTTACACGAGGGCGAGTCCCCGATTTCAGAAATTAACTCGAGATTCTATCTTGGAGTGGCTTGAACGAACCCATCGGTGCATTATTTTTTATAAACAAGTTCAAATAGGCCTTGAACTTTTTAGTATAAAGTAAACCCTTAGGTTTTTGTCAAGTGATGGGCAAGATTTGAGTTTACAGTAGAGTACCACCTCACTAGCAAACGGCTGTCATTGCTATCGTTATCCTTGGCATAGAAAGATACCGGTTGACAAGTGAGGTGGTACTCTCATCATAAGGATTAACATTTTTTAGTAAACTATGATCCACAGTTGCGGCCACTGTATTACTACTTGCTACAGCAGGGGCAACAGTAACAGGTTGTGAAAGCAAAGATAATGAAGGAGATGTCCAGAAATTTCATGTGTGAAAGGAGACTGGCCACAGTTTGTGGTGCATCACAAATATCCCAGAACTCGAGTTTGTCATGCACCACAATCTGTGTCAAGTCTCCTTCATTACAATTGTGCTGAAGTTTTTATCCCTGTATTCGATAGTTTATATAGCCAAAGAGTGCACCTAATCGATTTAATATCTATAAATGTTTAATGCTTTACGTGTTCATAGAAATTGAATGTTATAGGATAAGTAGGTGGTAGGTGAAATAATGTAAAAAATATAAGTATCAAGTTAAAAAAATCTTCAGCACCGCATATGCTGAAGTTTTGTCCTTAATTTTTACTATTTTACGTTCACACAATAAATGTAAATGTAAGATAGGTAGGTGACAAAAAAACTAGCTAGTAAATTCTAAAAAGATAAGTATCAATTTAAAAAAATATACTGAACTTTAGTCGTCACGAGCTTTATGAAAAACTTCAGCATAAAATGCTGAAGTAAATTAGTTTATTTGTAAACACTTCAGCACCTTCTGCTGAAGTTTGTTTAGTCTTCATGAGCTTTATGAAAAACTTCAGTAGAAGGTGATGAAGTAAATTAGTTCATTTTTTAATACTTCAACAACCACTGTGCTGAAGTAAATTTGTAAAAGAGTGCAGCTAATCAATTTATTATCAATAAACGTAAAGTAACTTTTCAGGTCTGTTTTACTATTTTACGTTCAGACAATAAATGTAAATGTAAGATAAGTAGGTGATAAAAAACTAGCTAGTAAATGCTAAAAAGATAAGTATCAATTTAAAAAAATATG
>ML343334.1:0-17882 GCA_005239505.1 Nicotiana paniculata
ACTAATCAGCATGTGCATGATAACAAGGATCAAGATCTAGATGAGTCAAAGAAAAGGAGACAAGCAAGGAATATCATAGGCTGACACAGTCATACATGCACAGAAAAATGGTGATAAAACCTAAAGAGAATAATGCATATTTGGAATTAAACAGCCCAAGAAAAGAGGATATTCAACAACCCTAAACTCGAATCAAAGATTTCAAGCTAATAGGCTAAACATAGCATGAATGCATTTGAAGATCTAAACTAAGTCAAGAACAAACAAAAACGCTACAAACATGTTTTAAACAGTGAGCATGCGGTTTCATTTTCTTTCTAAAAGAAACAATATCAGAAGAAAAGAAAGAAAAAGAAAATACAAAGGGGGAAGGGGTACCAGTGGGGTACTAACAAGCCCGGCAGGGTTTGGAAATGATCCAAACCCACATGAATCAACAGCTCTCACTAAGAGCTGTTGACTCATGTGGTTTTGAGCCATTAATCATTCCGGATCGTCCTGGTAATGGGAAACTAAGTCTTCTACCTTTCTTAGATCTGAAATCGAAGGAATTTGAGTGGTTTTTTAGGGAAGCTGATGGTGGGATGGGGTTAAGGGGGAGGAAAGGATCGTAGGGTGAAAATTTGGGGGTGATTGGAGGAGGTCCGGTGGCCGGACGGCGATAGGATTTTGGGGCGGCTAGGGTTTAGGTTTAGAGAGATGAGAGAGAGACGGAAATGGGGGCGGCTAGGGTTTAGGTCAAGGGTTGGGTTTCAGATGAATGAGGGTATGGGGTGGGGTTCGAGCAATTAAATACGAAACGGGTGGTTACTTCCCAGCCGTTGGATCAAGGATAGATCAATGGTTGGGGTTGAACTTGGCTTAAACGGTGTCGTTTTGGTTAAGTTGGGGCAGGTCGGGTAGGGGATTTGGGCTGGTCCGGATTCAGTGTTAAGGAGAAGGGGCTTTGGGCCTGGGTAATTCAGCCTAGGTCCGGTTTTAAACCTATTTTAATTCTAACGTTTATAAAAAAAATGTAGTGATTAATTCTAACTTAGTTTTTGTCTAATTATGAATTAATTAAGAGTAATAACATTTGATTTGATACTCATATCACTTAAGGAACAAATTNATCTAGTTTAAATATTAATTACTGAGTAAATCAAAGGTTGAAATTTCTAGTTAAAAAATGTGATTATTTAGAGAATAATTTTCCATAATAAAAATGATTGGAGTCGTGCACCGAATCATGCGACTTTAAGTCATTTATGAAATTTTAAAAGACAAGTCGTGACTCATGTAATGTAGATAAATTGCACACAGATATTAAAATTCAACAAGGTTTATAATCATTAATTAATTTATTGAATTTTTTGGGAACATATAGTAGGTTGAAAATTACATGCTCACAACAGTAATGGTCGCCCAAGGACCCAAAACTCCACTTGCATATCAAACCTCCCCACTTACATACCAAGCACCTCCACCCACATATCAACCATCACCTCTCAGATATTCCCAACCGCCCACTGCCTATCACATATATAATTCACAACCCTCTCACTTTCAGTCACCTCCAACTCATCCAAACTACCCAAGATATTAGCATAAATTTGACTGCAGACCACCTAATCAATACACTGCCATTGCCGAACCTATTGACTAGATGTATGAAAGGCTAAAGGCTACTAGTTACATCACTCTTTTCCCTATTGTGACCATGGAGAATTCATCCTAATGGGTCAACCTAAATAAGACATGTGCATATTATTCGGGCATGAAAGGGCACACCATTGACGAGTGAGGAATACTGAAGGATAAGATCCAGACCTTGATTGATAATAAGGTCATTCTGGCCAAAGAAGCTACACCCAACATCCACAACAATCCCCTCCCAGATCATAGGGGTGAAGGTATCAATGTGATAGAGACCGATGAGGAATGGGATCCCGAGGGATCAAATGGATTTATCAAAGAGGGTGACAATCCCAAGAAACCCGCAGTCACACTCAATCCTATTATAGTACAAATACAGTCGCCAGTGGAGGTTGAGGTAGCTGCATCAGTTCTATTTGAAATTGAGATAGCACTCTGTACCTCTTCCACTCGAAGTGGAAGTAGCCACACCTTTCATAGTGACAGTGTCTACCACACCGCCTTTTGACACCATGGCTATACCCTGGGATTATCTGGTCGAAGCTAGAAGAAAAGGAAATACCAAAATAGAAGAATCTGGCGCTACGCAAGGAATGACCACAATAGGAAGGGTCTATACACCAAAGCATTTGGGAGAATCCAGTAAGCAGGCCTCTAACAGACCGCCCGTTAATGAAATAGGCCCGGATGGCCTTTGCAGTAAAGTGCAAGTAAGGGAGTATTCAGTCACTGATCATTTGAACAAGACTCCTGCTCATATTTATATCTTGTCACTGCTACAGAATTCACAAGCGCACAAAATGCTCTCTTAAAGGTATTAGGCCAGGCATATGTACCTAATAATATCACTGGCGGAGAAATGGACAATACGGTGGGACAGGTGCTGGAAAGTGACAAGATCACCTTACACGAGGACGAGCTGCCACCTGAGGGTTTGAACCATAACAGGGAAATACACATTACCGTGCAATGTGAGGACAATTTCATTTCCAAGGTTCTGATAGATGGGGGATCCGGTCTCAATATTTGCCTATTGACAACACTGAAGAGGTTGGTCAAAGACATGTATGAAATACGAGAAGGGACTATGAATGTGAAGGAATTTGACGAGTCTCATAGAGCTACCATTAGAGTGATAAATCTTTGTCTGCAGATGGAGCCTACATGGTTTAATGTGGAGTTCCATGTGCTGGATATATCTGCATCATACAATCTGTTGTTGGGACGACCCTAGATACATGCTGCTGGGGCTGTAGCGTCAACTTTGCATCAGGTAGTGAAGTTCGAGTGAACCACCATGAAGTGATTATCCATAAAGATGGGAGCCACCCTATTTACACTCGTCAGACAATCCCGATGGTTGAAAATAGAATAAATCTAGGTGGAGAGACTTATCATCATATCGAGAGGGTCAACGTGATCGAGAATAAGTGGTGGAGTAGCAAGATAAAAAGTATACTAGCATGGAGAGGATATGAACCTGGCAAGGGTCTTAGTAAAATTCTTCAGGGCATCTCCAAGCCAATACAGCTAAAGCGCCATGGCACCACTTTTGGACTAGGATATCAATACACCTCGCAAGAGTATCAAGATAGGTCACCACCATGGTGTAGCCCGTATTATCCGCTTGAGTAGCCTATACTGCACCTGAGTCAAACTTTTCAGTAGACCGACATCATTTGGGGATCATAGGAGGAAGAATCATTGGCCGCCTTGAGGAGCCTATTCTTAGAGGACGATGACATGGACTGCTGTGTAATTTTTGAGAAGGAGGAGGAAGGCCCTACTATCCGAGCTGTGGAGAGAGGATCATTCCTCAAGAATTAGACTTTCAGACCATCCATGGCCCGACGCATCCCGGGGTAGCAAGGCTGAACAACATTATTTATTTTGTTTTCTGGAAAAAAAAATGATCTCCCTTTTTGGCATTCCGTTTTAAATAATATTTCCAGTGTTCCAAATATGCTGTTTTTGAGAAATAGCATTTTTGACTCTTTAAATGAATTGATGTTTATTATTACCACTTTCCCTCATATCTTTATATATACAACATTACTATTTCCAGTCTTGATGAACCGGCAATTGTGAAATGTAATGGGGCAACGCAACAAAAGGGATAGTGATTTAGAAGAAGAGGAAGTAATACCTGAGGAGATTGACATAGAAGTGGAGAATTTTGAGAACAAGCCCAAATCCAACCTAGACAAGACCGAGATAGTCAACTTGGGAATTCCGATACCATCAAGGAAACCCACATAAGAAGCCATTTGTCACCGTCAGAAAAAGAAGAATACTCTCGGTTCCTGAAAGAATACGAGGATTCTATCTTCCCCACCATCAGAAACTGGGGCAAACTTTTGAGGAGGACCTTAAAATTCTGAAGCAAGTTCAGCCGATCACAGCATATACAGCAGTCAGAAATGTTTATCCGTCTAACTGGGGAAAAATTTTGAGGAGGACTCTCAAAATTCTACGACAAGAGAATTCGCAATGTCTCTGATTGTATCACAGTCATTGGTTCATCTAACTAATTTTATAAAAAACATATTATTTACTATGACTTTGAAAACTATGCATGCTTGCTTTTGAAATAACTCTATTTAGCAAAATCTACCCCCAATGATTTGAACAGGATCTTCAGACGGAGCAAAGCAAGTCAAGCAAGCCGACAGAGGCACAAACCGACCTCCCCTTACAGAACTCACGATTTTTATTTGAATGCAGGAACAAGGAATATGCACGCCTAGAAATCAAAACCTTCATAACAACAACGATACTGAATCCACTTCCAGCTAAGACATATTCTGCTATCACCAACTATTTTTCTCTTTGCATGAGACTAAGCTCTGTCTCAATCTTGCATGAGGCTAAGCCCTGCCTCCAAATTTTCATAAGGCTAAGCATTGCCTTCTCTTTGCATGGGACTAAGCCATGTCCCAAATCTTGCATGAGGCTAAGCCCTGCCTCCAAATTTTCATAAGGCTAAGCATTGCCTTCTCTTTGCATGGGACTAAGCCATGTCCCAAATCATGCATGAGGCTAAGCCCTACCTCCAAATTTGCATAAGGCTAAGCATTGCCTTCTCTTTGCATGGGACTAAGCCATGTCCCAAATCTTGCATGAGGCTAAGCCCTGCCTCCATATCTGCATAAGACTAAGCATTGCCTTCTCTTTGCATGGGACTAAGCTGTGACGACCCAAAGGGGTCATCACCTATGTCATTACTTATTTTGCACTTACGAGGCCTTGAAAACCTTATTTTTATTTGCCTCGATTGGCGTGCATATTCTGGGTGTGTAGTCGGACAGCTTAACCATGAGATTCTGTGAAAAATGCTAAGATTTGATATTAAAATGAATAAATTTGACTTCTATCATCATTTTGGGTAAACGAACCCGGACCCGTGATTTGACGGTCCCGGAGGGTCCATAGGAAAATATGGGACTTAGGCGTATGCCCGGAATCGAATTCCGAGGTCTCAAGACCGAGAAACAAATTTTTGAGTAAAATTGTTTTCGGAAAATATTTAAGGAAATTAAAAATGAAATCTGATTAGAAAGTAATGGTATCAAGCCCGTATTTTGGTTCTGGTGCCCGGTACAAGTCTTATATATGTTTTAGGTATGTTCCGTAAAGTTTGGTTGAAATGAGATTTCGTTTGACGTGAATCGGACTTAAAAATGGAAAATTTGATAGAATCAATGGATATTGAGGTTTAAATCTATGTGTATTATGTTGTTTTGGCAATTTGATTGCACGGTCAAGTTCGAAGGATGTTATGTGAGTAATCTGTGAAATTTGGTGTCGTTTCGAGATGTATTGGTTAGTTCGGCATGTTTTTAGCGAAGTTAGAAAGCTTAAAATTTCAAAGTTTGGTTCTTGGGATTTGGGGGTGTGATTTCGAGTTTTAGCATTGGTTTGAGTGTTCCGAAGGCTCGAGCGAGTCTGTAATATGATTTGGGACTCGTTGGTATATTTGGATTAGGGCTCGGGTAGGCCCAGGTGCCTTATGGGCACCTAACGGGGCTAAAAACCAACAAACTCAGCTGTTGCTGCACCTGCTCTGGTATGACTGCAGGTGCGGTTGCCCAGCATCGCAGATGCGAGACTGAAGGTGTGATAACCAGTGGCCTGTCCAGCCATCGCAGGTGCGGATCATTTCTCACAGGTGTGAGACCGCAGGTGCGGTCTCCACTTCGCAGGTGCAATCCCAGACCCCCAGCCCAACTCCGCAGGTGCGAGATTATTCTCGCAAGTGCGAGACCGTAGGTGTGGTCCCCAGAGCCGCAGGTGCGAGTTCACTATTCATGCAGTAAGTTAAATACAGGTTTTAACCTTTTTCTCTCATTTTTCATCTCCTTCCTTTGACGAAAACCTCCATTGTTGAGAGCTTTTGACCAGGCCTTGTGAGGTAAGTGAATTCCACCCATAAACTTATTTCATGAATATATCTTAACCTAATTAATTACACAAAATTAGTACCAAAAATTCAAGAAAATGGGTAGTAACCTAAAACTTGTAATCACCTTAGAATTTTCTGTGAATTGGCCGTGAAATCAAGTAAAAATCGTATATTTATGATACTTAGGCCTTGGGTGAGTGTTTCCTTCAAAAGTTTCGAGAATCCGAGCGAGCGGGCTCGGGGTTGAATTTTGATAAATTTGAAAGTATGCTAGGAAATGGATAATTAGGCCATGTAATTGAATATTTGAATCCTTATTGATATACTTGAGTTGATTATGCCTAGATAATACCATTCCGGAGTCTAATTCTAAAGGAAAAGCGGTGTTAGAGGGTTGATTGCTATACTTCGGACCCGAGGTAAGTGTTCGGTCTAACCTTAGCTTGAGGGAATAGGAGTTGAGTATAATTTGCTACTTTCTACTTGCTAGTTGCCAAATACGATGTATAGGCATGGTGAAAAGATATCTATACATCCGTGTCTAGCATGACCGTGAGTCTTTAAATTGTGAATATTTTGATTTCGTGATAATTCTCATGCTTAGTTTATGATTACCATATGTTGTGAAGGAAATTGTATTCTGTAAACTCTATTGGAGCACTGGCTCAAAATGTAACGAACAAATGAAGAAATATGAGATATTATGTCTTTGGAGCATTGGCTCAAATTTTGAATTGAATAATGAAGAAATATGAGATATTATGTCTTTGGAGCATTGGCTCAAATTGTGAATTGAATAATGAAGAAATATGAGATATTATGTCTTTGGAGCGTTGGCTCAAGTGAAAGAAAAATCATGTAAATGAAAGTGAAAGAAATAGAAAGAGTTATTGAGATATACCCTTGCGGGGTCATCGTTGTATAGTTCCCTTGCCGGGATTTGATTATTTAATTGATGTTCCCTTGTTGGGATTTAATTGTTTAACTGATGTTCCATTGCCGGATTTTAATTATTTAATTGATGTTCTCTTGCTGGGATTTAATTGGTTAACTGATGTTCCCTTGCCGGGATTTCTATTTTAAATCTGTCTATTTCCTTGCCCTTATTTGAGATTACTGTTTGGGTGAGGAAGAGTGTTAAAGCACGAAGGGTGATGCCGTGCGATGTTTTATATTTGTTATGCACGAGGGGACATTCCGTGCCATGTTTTATATTTATTATGCACGAGGGGATATTCCGTGCTATGTTTTATATTTATTATGCACGAGGGGACATTCCGTGCCATGTTTTATATTTATTATGCACGAGGGGACATTTCATGTCGTGTTTTATATTGTTATTATGCACGAGGGACATGTCGTGCCACATCTTTCACTGTTTAATCTGTGTTGTCATTTCCCGTTATTATTGTCCGATATTTCAGGCTGTTGTTTTCATTTCTGTCATTTCAGTATTTTCTGCCCCTCACCCCCAGCATGTTCTCCCCGTAATTATATTCTGGTTTAGATTCTGCTATATTTATTTGAACTGCACAGGTTATTTGGTAGTCTGGTTCTAGCCTCGTCACTACTTCGCCGAAGTTAGGCCAGGCACTTACTAAGTACATGGGGTCGGTTATACTGATGCTACACCTTCACTTCTTTTATGTTGTGTAGATTACGCAGCCGAACCCGGAGGACATCATTAGTAGGAGTGTCTTCCAGTTCATCATAGAGGCTTCAAGGTATACCCGATGGCGTTCGTGGGCCTTGGCGTCTCTTCCACCCCCTTGTCTTCGATTCTGTCTTGTTTTTTCCTTTAGTTTCAAAGGCAGACATGTATTTCCTTTAAGACTTGTATTTAGCACTCTTAGACAGTTCGTGAGTTTGTGACTCCAGGTTTTGGTAAACGTTGCGTCGATATATTGTGATTTTCTTTATTTAGGTTAAACTGTATTATTCCGCTGATTTAATTTCGAAGCATTTTAGCTTATTCTGGAAAGTTGAGATTTTTCATGTTAGTTTAGCTATATACGTTGGCTTGTCTAGCGGGTTCAGCGTTAGACGCCATCGATTGTGGGATTTTGGGCCGTGACAAGTTGGTATTAGAGCACTAGGTTACTTAGGTCTCACAACTCACGGAAAACTTGGTAGAGTATGAGGGATCGGTACGGAGACGTCTGTATTTATCCCCCATAGGCTGAAAAGTTAGGATGACTCCATATTTCTTTTCTTCTCTGTCGTGCACTATGAATTCTAAGTACTGATTGAGTTTCCGTACTATTCCCTCGCAGATGATGAGGACGCGTGCTTCCCTTGGTTCCGCCCAGCAGCCTGACACTACTTCTACAACTCCTACTCGGGGTCGAGGTCGAGGCCGTGCCAGAAGCCGAGGCCGGGGCCGGGCTCAGCCTAGAGCAGCAGCCTCAGTGGAGGACCCTCAGGTCGAGTCTAACGAGGAGGTCCCATTTCTGGCAGTCCCAGCTTAGGTCCCAGAGGGGTTCATAGCTACCCTAATGCTTCAGGACGCCCTTGTCCGTCTAGTTGGACTCATGGAGAGTGTAGCACAGGCGGGTCTTCTTCCTATAGCATCAGCCGTCTCTCAGGCTGGGGGAGGTTCCCAGACTCCTGCCGCCCGCGTGCCAGAGCAGGTAGCTCAATCGTTACATACTCTGGCATCTCAGCCAGCCAGAGTAGCTCAGTCGGGTATTGCAGCACCAGTCGCAGAGGGAGAACCTATGTCAACAGATGCTCTGTGGAGACTTGATAGGTTCACCAAGTTATTTATTGCTACTTACATTGGTTCACCATCAGAGGACCCCCAGGATTACTTGGACAGCTGCCACGAGGTTCTTCGGAACATCGGCATAGTGGAGTCTAACGTGTTTGACTTCACTACCTTTCGTTTATCGGGCACAGCCAAGAGTTGGTGGAGGGATTATTGCCTAGCCAGACCAGCTGGGTCTACACCTTTGACTTGGACTCAGTTCTTGGAGGATTTTTGGGGAAGTTCCTTCCCATCACTCAGAGAGAGGACCTTCGGAGGCAGTTTGAGTGTCTCTAGTAGGGATCCATGTCTGTCACTCAGCACGAGACCAGGTTTATCACTCTAGCCCGACATGCTCTTATTATACTCCCCACTGATCGGGAGAGTGTTCGGAGGTTTATTGAGGGATTGGCCCGGCCTATCAGGCTTCAGATGGCTAGAGAGTCAGGTACAGACATATCGTTCCAGGATGCGGCCATTATGGCCAGGAGGATTGACATGATTCCATCACAGGGTGGTGGTCAGGGGGCTGTCAAGAGGCCCCGTCATTTCGGTCATTTCAGTGGAGCCTCATCTGGGGTCAGGGATTCTTCAGGCAGAGGTCATCCTCCCAGACCTTTTCATTCAGCTCTTCAGGTTTCCCATGGTACTTCGGGTGATCGTGGTTATCAGCCGCACTATTCTGATCAGTAGCCTTACAGTGCGCCACCAGCTCCCATCGGTGCACCACCGCATCAAAACTTTCAGGGTGGTTATCAGGGTCGACAGGGCCAGTTCCAGAGTCAGCAGTCACATCCAGGGTCTATGTATTCGTATGTGTCCTCTTATTTTGCACCAAACCTGGTCATGCCTAGTGATCTACTGAGTATTCATGTTTATGTATCTACACCAGTGGGCGATCCTATCATGGTCGATCATGTCCATCGTTCTTGTGTTGTGGTTATTGAGGGTCTTGAGACCCGTGTTGATTTGGTTCTTTTGGGTATGGTCGACTTTGATGTTATATTGGGGAATGACTGGTTGTCCCCATATCATGCCATCTTGGATTGTCATGCCAAGACAGTGACCTTAGCCTGGCCAGATTTGCCCCGTTTGGAGTGGAAAGGAACTCCTGGTCATTCTACCCGCAGTTTTATTTCGTACGTGAATGCTCGGCGTATGGTCGAGAAGGGGTGTTTGGCTTATTTGGCTTGTGTAGGGGATTCCAGTGTTCAGGTTCTCTCTATTGATTCGGTGCCCGTGGTTTGTAAGTTTCTTGAGGTTTTCCCTTCAGACCTGCCGGGGATGCCACCCGACAGGGACATTGATTTCTGCATTGATCTGGCTCCGGGAACCAAGCCCATTTCTATTCTTCCGTATCGCATGGTCTCGCCAGAGTTGAAAGAGTTGAAGGAACAGTTGTAGGATTTTCTTGGGAAGGGTTTCATTAGACCTACTGTTTCCCCTTGGGGTGCTCCAGTGTTATTTCTGAAGAAAAAGGATGGTTCAATGAGGATGTGCATTGATTACCGGCAACTAAACAAGGTTACAATCAAGAATATGTATCCACTGCCGAGGATTGATGATTTGTTCGATCAGCTTCAGGGTGCCAAGGTATTTTCAAAGATAGACTTGAGATCTGGCTACCATCAGTTGAGGATTAGGGAATCTGATGTCCCTAAGACAGCTTTTTGCACTCTGTACGGGCATTACGAGTTCTTAGTCATGTCGTTTGGTTTGACAAATGCCCTAGAAAATTTTATGGATTTGATAAACCGAGTGTTCAGGCCTTATTCCGACTCGTTCGTGATAGTCTTCATTGACGATATATTGATATACTCCCACAGTCAGGAGGAGCACGAGCAGCATCTCAAAGTGGTTCTTTGGACTCTGAAGGATATTCAGCTTTATGCAAAGTTTTTGAAGTGTGAGTTCTGCTTGAGTTTAGTTGCATTCCTGGGTCATGTCGTGTCAGTAGAGGGTATTCAGGTTGACTCGAAGAAGATTGAGGTAGTCAAGAACTGGCCTAGACCAGCATCAGCTACAGAGATTCAGAGTTTCTTGGGATTAGTAGGCTATTACCGTCAGTTCGTGGAGGGGTTCTCATCTATTGCATCCTCAATGATTAGGTTGACCCAGAAGGGTGCCCAGTTCATATGGTCAGACGAGTGTGAGGCGATCTATCAGAGGCTCAAGACAGCTCTGACTACGGCACCAGTATTGGTTTTGCCCACAGGTTCAGAGCCTTATACAGTCTATTACGATACTTCCCTTATTGGGCTTGGTGCAGTGTTGATGCAGGATGGAAAGTTCATTGCTTATGCTTCGAGGTAGTTGAAAATTCATGAAAAGAACTACCCAGCGCATGATTTAGAGTTGGCAGCCATTGTCCACGCACTGATGATTGGGAGGCACTACCTGTATGGTGTGGCGTATGAGGTGTTCACTGATCATAAGAGTCTTCAGTACTTGTTCAAGCAAAAAGAGTTGAATTTGAGGCAGAGAACATGGTTGGAGTTGTTGAAGGATTATGATATTACCATCTTATATCACTCGGGCAGGGCCAATGTGGTGGCCGATGCGTTGTGGGCAGTCTTGCTTTTATTCTGGTCAGTCAGAGGCCGCTTGCTTTGGATGTTCAGGCTTTGGCCAATCGATTTGTGAGGTTGGATATTTCTGAGCCTAGTCGAGTGTTGGCTTGTACGATTGCTCATTCTTCGTTATTGGAGCGTATCCATGATCGGCAGTTTGATGATCCCCATTTGTGTGTCCTTAGGGACACGGTGTATCGCGGTGGTGTCAAGCAGGTGACCTTAGATAATATTGGTGTTTTGAGATTACAGGGGCGAGTTTGTGTGCCTAATGTTTATGGGATTCGAGAGTTGATTTTAGAGGAGGCCCATAGTTCTCAGTACTCTATTCATCCGGGCGCCGCGAAGATGTATTAGGATTTGAAGCAGCATTGTTGGTGGCGTAGAATGAAGAAGTATATTGTGGCATATGTGGCGCGGTGTTTGAATTGTCAACAGGTTGAGTATGAGCATCAGAGGCCTGGTGGTTTATTTCAGAGGATTGAGCTTCCCGAGTGGAAGTGGGAGAGGATCACTATGGACTTCGTTACCGGACTTCCGTTGACCCGGAAGAAGTTCGATGCAGTGCGGGTCATTGTTGATAGGCTGACCAAGTTAGCGCATTTCATTCCTGTGGCAGTCTTCTATTCATCCGAGAGGTTAGCTGAGATCTATATCCGGGAGATTGTTCGCCTTCATGGTGTGCCGGTATCTATCATTTGGGTCGGGACGCGCAATTTACCTCGTATTTTTGGGGAGCAGTTCAGCGAGAGTTAGGCACCCAGGTGGAGTTGAGCACAGCATTTCATCCTCAGATGGATGGGCAGTCCGAGCGGACTATTCAAATATTGGAGGATATGCTCCGGGCTTGTGTCATTGACTTTGGAGGATCATGGGATCAGTTCTTTCCTTTAGAAGAGTTTGCCTACAACAATAGCTACCAGTCGATTATCCAGATGGCTCCTTATGAGGCTTTATATGGTAGGCGGTGTCGGTCTCCGGTTGGATGGTATGAGCTGGGAGAGGCTCGGTTGTTGGGTACAGATTTGGTTCAGGAAGCCTTAGACAAGGTCAGGGTCATTCAGGAAAGGCTTCGTACAGCTCAGTTCAGGTAAAAGAGTTATGCAGATCGTAAGGTTCGAGATGTGGCTTTCATTGTGGGTGAGCGAGTATTGCTCCGAGTGTCGCCTATGAAGGGCGTGATGAGATTTGGGAAGAAAGGCAATTTTAGCCCTAGATTCATTGGTCCGTTTGAGATTCTTGATCGAGTGGGGGAGGTGGCTTATAGACTTGCATTGCCACCTATATTAACAGTCGTACATCCAGCCTTTCATGTGTCCATGCTTCGGAGGTATCACGGCGATCCAGCCCACATGTCAGATTTCAGCATTGTTCAATTGGACAAGGACTTATCTTATGAGGAGGAGCCGGTAGCTATTCTAGACCGGCAGATTCGTCAGTTGAGATCCAAGAGTTTCCCTTCTGTTCGTGTTCAGTGGAGAGGTCAGCCTCCCGAGGCATCGACCTGGGAGTCCGAGTATGATATGCGAAGCCGTTACCCTCATTTATTTCCTAACTCAGGTACTTCCTTCTTCTGTCCGTTCGAGGATGAACGGTTGTTTTAGAGGTGGAGAATGTGAGGACCCAAAAGGGTCATCACCTATGTCATTACCCATTCCGCACTTCCGAGGCCTTGAAAACCTCATTTGTATTTGCTTCAATTTGCGTGCATAGTCCGGGCGCGTAGCCAGACAGCTTAACTATGAGATTCTGTGAAAAATGCTATGATTTGATATTAAAATGAATGAATTTGACTCCGTTCAATATTTTGGGTAAACGAACCTAGATCCGTGATTTGACGGTCCCGGAGGGTCCGTAGGAATATATGGGACTTAGATGTATGCCCAGAATCGAATTCCGAGGTCCCAAGCCCAAGAAATGAATTTTTGAGTAAAATTGATTTCTGAAAATATTTAAGGAAATTGAAAATGAAATCTGATTAGAAAGTAATGGTATCGGGCCCGTATTTTCGTTCTAGTGCCCGATATAGTTCTTATATATGTTTTAGGCACTTTCTGTAAATTTTGGTTGAAATCGGATTTCGTTTGACGTGAATCAGACTTAAAAATGGAAAATTTGATAGAATCAATGGATATTGAGGTTTAAATCTATGTGTATGATGTTGTTTTGGCGATTTGATCTCACGGGCAAGTTCGAAGGATGTTATGTGAGTAACCTGTGAAATTTTGTGTCGTTCCGAGATGTATAGGTCAGTTCGGCACGTTGTTAGCGAAGTTAGAAAGCTTAAAATTTCTAAGTTTGGTTCTTGGGGTTTGGGGGTGTTATTTCGAGGTTTAGCGTTGTTTTGAGTGTTCCGAAGGCTCGAGCGGGTCCGTAATATGATTTGGGACTCGTTGGAATATTTGGATTATGGCTCGGGTGGGCCCAGGTGCCTTTTGGACACCTAACGGGGTTGATAACCAGCAAACTCAGTTGTTGGTGCACCTGCTCTGGTGTGACCATAGGTGCAGTTGCCCAGCATCGCAGGTGCGGTCCCAGGCATCGCAGGTGCGATTACCAGTGGCCTGACCAGCCATCGTAGGTGCCGAGCATTTCTCGCAGGTGCGGTCTCCACTTCGCAGGTGCGATCCCAAACCCCCAACCCAACTTTGCAGAGGCGAGACCGCAGGTGCGGTCCACAGAGCCGCAAGTGCGAGTTCACTGTTCAGGCAGTAAGTTAAATACGGGCTTTAAAACCATTTCTCTCATTTTTCATCTCCTTCCTTATACGAAATCCTCCATTGTTGAGAGCTTTCGACCAGGCCTTGTGAGGTAAGTGAATTCCACCCATAAACTTGTTTCATGAATATATCTTAACCTAATTAATTACACAAATTAGTACCAAAAATTCAAGAAAATGGGTAGTAACCTAAAACTTGTAATCACCTTAGAATTTTCTGTTAATTGGCCATGAAATCAAGTAGAAATCGTATATTTATAATCCTTAGGCCTTGGGTGAGTGTTTCCTTGGAAAGTTTCGAGAATCCGAGCGAGCGGGCCCAGGGTCGAATTTTGATAAATTTGAAAGTATGCTAGGAAATTTCCTAATTAGGCCATGTAATTGAATATTTGAATCCTTATTGATATACTTGAGTTGATTATGCCTAGATAATACCATTCCGGAGTCTAATTCTAAAGGAAAAGCGGTGTTAGAGGGTTGATTGCTATACTTCGGACCCGAGGTAAGTGTTCGGTCTAACCTTCTCTTGAGGGAATAGAAGTTGAGTATAATTTGCTACTTTGTACTTGCTAATTGCCAAATACGATGTATAGGCATGGTGACGAGTATCTATACATCGGTGTCCAGCATGACCGTGAGTCTTTATATTGTGAATATTCTTATTTCGTGATAATTCTCATGCGTAGTTGATGATTTTCATATGGAGTGAAGAATATGTAAAGGAAATTGTATTCTGTAAACTCTGTTGGAGCACTGGCTCAAATTGTAACGAACAAATGAAGAAATATGAGATATTATGTCTTTGGAGCATTGGCTCAAATTGTGAATTGAACAATGAAGAAATATGAGATATTATGTCTTTGGAGCATTGGCTCAAATTGTGAATTGAATAATGAAGAAATATGAGATATTATGTCTTTGGAGCGTTAGCTCAAATCGTGAATTGAATAATGAATAAATATGAGATATTATGTCTTTGGAGCATTGGCTCAAGTGATAGAAAAATCATGGAAATGAAAATGAAAGAAAGAGAAAGAGTTATTGAGATATACCCTTGTCGGGTCATCGTTGTATAGTTCCCTTGCCGGGATTTGATTATTTAATTGATGTTCCCTTGCAGGGATTTAATTGTTTAACTGATGTTCCCTTGCCGGGATTTGATTATTTAATTGATGTTCCCTTTCCGGAATTTAATTGTTTAACTGATGTTCCCTTGCCGGGATTTCTATTTTCACTCAGTCTATTTCCTTGCCCTTGTTTAAGATTATTGTTTGGGTGAGGAAGAGTGTTAAAGCACGAAGGGTTATGTTGTGCCATGTTTTATATTTATTATGCACGAGGGGACATTCCGTGCCATGTTTTATATTTATTATGCACGAGGGGACATTCCGTGCCATGTTTTATATTTATTATGCACGAGGGGACATTCCGTGCCATGTTTTATATTTATTATGCACGAGGGGACATTCCGTGCCATGTTTTATATTTATTATGCACGAGGGGACATTCCGTGCCATGTTTTATATTTATTATGCACGAGGGGACATTCCGTGCCATGTTTTATATTTATTATGCACGAGGGGACATTCCGTGCCATGTTTTATATTTATTATGCACGAGGGGACATTCCGTGCCATATTTTATATTTATTGTGCATGAGGGGACATTCCGTGCCATGTTTTATATTTATTATGCATAAGGGGACATTCCGTTCCGTGTTTTATAATGTTATTATGCACGAGGGGACATGATGTGCCGCATCTTTCACTGCTTAATCTGTGTTGTCATTTCCCGTTATTATTGTCCGATATTTCAGGCTGTTATTTTTGCCTCTGTCATTTCAGTATTTTCTACCCCTCACCCCCAGCATGTTCTCCCCGTAATTAAATTCTTGTTTAGATTCTACTATATTTATTTGACAGGCACTTAGGACAGGCACTTACTCAGTACATGGGGTCGGTTGTACTGATGCTACACCTGCACTTCTTTTATGTTGTGCAGATTATGCAGCCGGACCCGGAGGACATCATAGTGGGAGTGTCTTCCAGTTCATCATAGAGGCTTCAAGGTATACCCGCTGGCGTTCGTGGGCCTTGGCGTGTCTTCCATCCCCTTGTCTTCGATTCTTTCTTGTTCTTTCCTTTAGTTTCAAAGGCAGACATGTATTTCCTTTTAACTTGTATTTAGCACTGTTAGACAGTTCGTGAGTTTGTGACTCCAGGTTTTGGGAAACTTTGCGTCGATATATTGTGATTGTCTTTATTTAACTTAAACTGTATTATTCCGCTGATTTAATTTTGAAGCGTTTTAGCTTATTCTAGAAAGTTGAGATTTCTCATGTTAGTTTAGCTATATACGTTGGCTTGTCTAGCAGGTTCAACGTTAGACGCCATCACGGCCCGATGGTGGGATTTCGGGACGTGACATAAGCCCTGTCCCAAATCTTGTATAAGCCATGCCTCCATATTTGCATAAGGCTAAGCATTTCCTTCTCTTTGCATGGGACTAAGCCCTGTCCCAAATCTTGCATGAGGCTAAGCTCTGCCTCCATATTTGCATAAGGCTAAGCACTGCCTTCAGTTCTGCATAAGGCTAAGCACTGCGTTCAATTTCTGCATGAAGTTAAGCCGTGCCTCGAATCTTGCATGAGGCTAAGCCCTAACTCCATATTTGCATAAGGCAAAGCATTGCTTTCACCTTGCTCAAGACTAAGAACTGTCTCTCTGTCATTACCTATTCTCTTCTTTCGGGCTAAGCTCTACCTCAAATTCATGGGCTGAAATATCGCTAATTTGTTCGAGGGCGTCACAGTCTGAAGGCACCATCCTCATAGCCGGAAGACGTCATGTCATGGCCTGAGGATCTCTCAAATTTGCATATCATTATTCAAAGGCGTCATGGTTCGGAGGCACCATTTTCATGGCCGAGAGCATCATCTCATGGCCTGCAAACCCCTCACTGAACAATTCATGGCCCAGGACATCATGGTCTAAGGACGTCATCCTCAACCGTCCAAAGGTGATTTTCATGGTCTGAAGGGAATTTGCATCATATTTAAATTCATGCACATATGTATGCCCGTAGTAAATTTTTACTTACAGGTGATCCGATGAGCAACCATTACCCCAATAGGAGCAATCCCGCTCAAGTTCCCTCATACTATCTCAAACTTGACCGCAATCCTTTCACATATCCCAAATCTTGCGTTCGTTCGTGTGGTAACTTCGTCGGTATATTCCGCCGATGAATTCAGAACTAAACACGGCCTGATTCCTGTAAAACCAGGGAAATGTAGGTAGCTCAAAATTAGAGTGCGGCCTAAATCGCTCAAACCATCTCGCTCGGTCAAAATTGGCCATCATATCTTTACCCGACAACTCTTTCATCCTTCCCGAGTAAAGAGGGGCAGTTGTTGATACTCAATTTTTCCCTATAATATTTTCAAAATACATATATACTTCAAAAACCATGTATTTGCATCAATAACATTTTCCCATAATTTCTGCATTTTTGAGGATTTCAAATTAATTTATCCCAGTATTTTATTATATAAATAATCATTAACTGCACTACACTTTTACGATTTACTTTTGCTATTTATATTAACACTAAGCCTAATAATTTCCCAAATGGCCACATTTACATTTTTGGGTTACAATTGCAATAACTTTGCAATTTTAGCCCATATATGCATTATTACGTTACTTTACCAGAAAATAGCTTGTTGCATTTTTTAAATATTGAGTAATTATTTTAAAATATTTCTATGCATGAAAACCATTTTAATAATATGTTAATTATTTTTATCAA
>ML343336.1:0-12649 GCA_005239505.1 Nicotiana paniculata
GTATTTGATGTCCCGGACAAATATCATGCGATCCGGTACCGGCTCCGTACCAAGGCGTCCGGCGTGGACCTTGGCAGGCGATAATACAGGCACTTCTGGGCTTAATGACAGTTTAATTGCCATAAAATTCCAAAAAATTTAACTTGGTCATTTAGAAGCGTTAGTTATGGTTACTTGGGCCGTATTTGATGTCCCTGACAAATATCATGCTATCTTATACCGTCTCCGTACCAAGGCGTCAGGCCTAGACCATGGCAGGCGATAATACAGGCACGACTGGCGGAATTCCTGTTTAATTGCCATAAAATGCCAAAAAATGTAACTTGATAATTTCGAAACATTGGTTATGGTTCCTTGGGTCGTATTTGATGTCTCGTACAAATATCATGTGATCCGGTACTAGCTCCGTACCAAGGCGTCCGGCCTGGACCATGGCAGGCGATAATACATGCACAACTGGCGGAATTCCTATTTAATTGCCATAAATTGCCAAAAATGTAACTTGATCATTTCAAAGCGTTTTCTATGGTTCCTAGGGTCTTATTCGATGTCCCGAAAAAATATCATGGGATCTGGTACCGGCTCCATACCAAGGCGTCCCGCCTAGACTATGGCAGACGATAATACAGGCATGACTTTCAGAATTCCAGTTTAATTGACATAAAATGCCAAAAAATGTAACTTCATCATTTCGAAGCTTGGTTATGGTTCCTTGGGTCGTATTTGATGTCCAGGAAAAATATCAGTTTAATTGCCATAAGATGCCAAAAAATGTAACTTGATCATTTAGAAGCGTTAGTTATGGTTACTTGGGCCGAATTTGATGTCTCGGACAAATATCATGCTATCCGATACCGGCTCCGTACCAAGGCGTCTGGCCTGGACCATGGCAGGCGATAATACAGGCACGACTGGCAGAATTCCAGTTTAATTACGAAAAAATGTAACTTGATCATTTTGAAGCATTCTTTATGGTTCCTTGGGTCGTATATGATGTCCCAAAAAAATATCATATGATCTGGTAACAGCTCCGTACCAAGGCGTCTGGCCTGGACCATGGCAGGCGATAATACACGCACGATTGGCGGAATTCCAGTTTAAATGCCATAAAATGCCAAAATATGTACCTTGATCATTTAGAAGCGTTGGTTATGGTTCGTTGGGTCGTATTAGATGTCCCGGACAAATATCATACGATCCGGTACCGGCTCCGTGCCAAGGCGTCTGGCCTGGACCATGGCAGGTGATAATACATGCACGACTTGCGGAATTCCAGTTTAATTGACATAAAATGCCAAAAAATGTAACTTGATCATTTCGAAGCGTTTGTTATAGTTCCTAGGGTCGTATTTGATGTCCCAAAAAAATATCATGTGATCCGGTAACGTCTCCATACCAAGGCGTCCGGCCTGGACCATGGCAGGCGATAATACATGCACGACTTGCGGAATTCCAGTTTAATTGCCATAAAATGCCAAAAAGTATAACTTTATCATTTCTAAGCATTAGTTATGGTTCCTTGGGTCGTATTTGATTTCCCGAACAAGTATCATGCGATCCGGTACTGGCTTTGTACCAAGACGTCCGGCCTGGACTATGGCAGACGATAATACATGCACGACTTGCGGAATTCCAATTTAATTGACATAAAATGCCAAAAAATGTAACTTGATCATTTTGAAGCGTGGGTTATGGTTCCTAGGGTCGTATTTGATGTCCCAAAAAAATATATGCGATCCGGTTCCGGCTCCGTACCAAGGCCTCCGGCCTGGACCATGGCAGGCGATAATACGGGCAGGACTGGCATAATTCCAGTTTAAGTTCCATAAAATGCCAAAAACGTAACTTGATCATTTCGAAGCGTTGGTTATGGTTCCTTCGGTCGTATTTGATATACCGAAAAAATATCGTGCGATCTGTTACCGGCTCCGTACCAAGGCCTCTGGCCTGGACCATGGCAGGCGATAATACAGGAACGACTGACGGAATTCCAATTTAATTGCCATAAAATGCCAAAAAATGTAACTTGATCATTTTGAAGCGTTGGTTATGGTTACTTAGGTTGTATTTAATGTACCGAACAAATATCTTGCAATCCGATACCGGCTCCGTACCAAGGCGTCCATTTTGGACCATGGCCGGCGATAATACAGGCACAACGAGCGGAATTCCAGTTTAATTGCCATAAAATTCCACAAAATGTAACTTGATTATTTCGAAGCATTGGTTATGGTTCCTTGGGTCGTATTTGATGTCCCAGACAATTATCATGCTATGCCATACCGGCTCCATACCAAAGCGTCTGGCCTGGACCATGGCAGGCGATAATACAGGCACGACTTGCAGAATTCCAGTTTAATTGCCATAAAATGCCAAAAAATGAAACTTTATCATATCGAAGCATTTGTTATGGTTCCTTGGGTTGTATTTAATGTCTCGAAAAAATATCATGCGATCCGGTACCGGCTCCGTACCAAGGCCTCCGGCCTGGACCATGGCAGGCGATAATACGGGCATGACTAGCAGATTTCCAGTTTAATTTCCATAAAATGCCAAAAATGTAAGTTGATCATTTCGAAGCGTTGGTTATGGTTCCTTGGGTCACATTTGATGTCCCGAAAAACTATCATGCGATCCGGTAACGGCTCCGTACCAAGGCCTCCGGCCTGGACCATGGAAGGCGATAATACATGCACGACTGGCAGAATTCCAATTTAATTTCCATAAAATGCCAAAAAATGTAACTTGATCATTTCGAAGCGTTAGTTATGGTTCCTTGGGTCGTATTTGATGTCCCGGACAAATATCATGCTATTCGATACCGGCTCCGTACCAAGGCGTCCGACCTAGACCATGGCTGGCGGTAATACAGGCAGGATTGCTGAAGTTCCAATTTAATTGCCATAAAATCCCAAAAATTGTAACTTGATCATTTCAAAGCGTTACCTATGGTTCCTTCGGTAGTATTTGATGTCCCGGACAAATATCATGTGATCTAGTACCGGCTCCGTACCAAGGCGTCCGGCCTAGACTATGGCAGGCGATAAAACAGGCACGACTTGCGGAATTCCATTTTAATTGACATAAAATGCGAAAAAATGTAACTTGATCATTTTGAAGCATTTGCTATGGTTCCTTGGGTCGTATTTTATGTCCCGAGCAAATATCATGTTATCCAATACCGGCTCCGTACCAAGGCGTCCGACCTTGACCATGGCAGGCGATAATCCATGCACGATTGGTGGAATTACAGTTTAATTGCCATAAAATGCCAAAAAATGGAAGCTGATCATTTCGAAGCGTTGATTATGGTTCCTTGGGTCGTATATGATGTCTCGGACAAATATCATGGGATACTGACCCGGCTCCGTACCAAGGCGTCCGTCCTGGACCATGGCAGGCGATAATACAGGCACGACTAGCAGAATTCCAGTTTAATTGCCATAAAATGCCAAAAAATGTAAATTGATAATTTTGAAGCGTTGGTTATGGTTCCTTGGGTCATATTTCATGTCTCAGAAAAATATCATGTGATTCGGTACCGGCTCCGTACCAAGGCGTCATGCTTGGACCATGGCAGGCGATAATATAGGCACGACTAGCAAAATTCCATTTTAATTGCCATAAAATGCCAAAAAATGTAACTTGATCAATTCGAAGCGTTGGTTATGGTTCATTGGGTCGTATTTGATGTCCCGGAAAAATATCACGCAATCCAGTACCGGCTCCATACCAATGCATCCTGCCTGGACCATGGCAGGCGATAATATAGGCACTACTAGCGAAATTCCATTTTAATTGCCATAAAATGCCAAAAAATGTAACTTGATCATTCCAAAGCGTTGGTTATGGTTCCATGGGTCGTATTTGATGTCCCGGACAAATATCATGCGATCCAGTACCGGCTCCGTACCAAGGAGTCCAGCCTGGGCCATGGCAGGTGATAACACAGGCACTTCTGGCAGAATGCCAGTTTAATTGCCATAAAATGCCAAAAAATGTAACTTGATCATTTCGAAGCGTTAGTTAGGGTTACTTGGGCCGTATCTGATTTCCAGGAAAAATATCATGTTATCAGATACCGGCTCCGTACCAAGGCGTCCGGCATGGACCATGGCAGGCGATAATACAGGCACGACTGGTGGAATTCCAGTTTAATTGCCATAAAATGCCAAAAAATGTAACTTGATCATGTCAAAGCGGTGGTTATGGTTCCTTGGGTCGTATTTGATGTCTCGTACAAATATCTGGTACCAGCTCCGTACCAAGGCGCCCGGCCTGGAACATGGCAGGAGATAATACAGGTACAACTTGCAGAATTCCCATTTAATTGCCATAAACCGCCAAAAACTTTAACTTGATCTTTTAGAAACGTTGGCTATGGTTCCTTAGGTCGTATTTGATGTCCCGGACAAATATCATGGGATATGGTACCGGCACCATACCAAGGCGTCCGGCCTAGACTATGGCAGGCGATAAGATAGGCACGACTTGCGGAATTCCAGTTTAATTGACATAAAATGCCAAAAAATGTAACTTGATCATGTCAAAGCGGTGGTTATGGTTCCTTGGGTCGTATTTGATGTCCCGAAAAAATATCATGCGATTCGGTACTGGCTCCGTACCAAGGCCTCTGGCCTGGACCATGGCAGGCGATAATACAGGCACGATTTGTGGAATTCTAGCTTAATTACCATAAAACGCCAAAAAATGTAACTTGATCATTTCGAAGCGTTGTTAATGGTTCCTTGGGTCGTATATAATGTCCCAGAAGAATATTATACGATCCGGTACCGGCTTCATACCAAGGCGTCCGTCCTGGACCATGGCAGGCGATAATACACGCACGATTGGCAGAATTCCAGCTTAATTTCCATAAAATGCCAAAAAATGTAACTTGATCATTTCGAAGCGTTGGTTATGGTTCCTTGGGTCCTATTTGATGTCCCGAAAAAATATCATGCAATCCGGTACCGGCTCCGTACCAAGGCCTCTGGCCTGGACCATGGCAGGCGATAATACGGGCACGACTAGCGGAATTCCAGTTTAATTGACATAAAATGCCAAAAATAACACTTGATCATTTCGAAGCGTTGGTTATGGTTCCTTGGGTCCTATTTGATGTCCCGAAAAAATATCATGCAATCCGGTACCGGCTCCGTACCAAGGCCTCTGGCCTGGACCATGGCAAGCGATAATACAGGCACGACTGGCGGAAATCCAATTTAATAGCCATAAAATACCAAAAAATCTAACTTAATCATTTCGAAGTGTTGGTTATGGTTCCTTGGCTCGTATTTAATGTCTCGGACAAATATCATGCGATCCGGCACCGGCTCCGTACCAAAGCGCCCGGCCTGGACCATGGAAGGCGATAATACAGGCACAACTGGCGCAATTCCAGTTGAATTGACATAAAATGCCAAAAATGTAACTTGATCATTTCGAAGCGTTGGTTACTGTTCCTTGGGTCCTATTTGATGTCCCGAAAAAATATCATGCGATCCGGTACCGGCTCCGTACCAAGGCCTCTGGCCTGGACCATGGCAAGCAATAATACAGGCACGACTGGCGGAAATCCTAATTTAATAGCCATAAAATACCAAAAAATCTAACTTAATCATTTCGAAGTGTTGGTTATGGTTCCTTGGCTCGTATTTAATGTGTCGGACAAATATCATGCGATCCGGTACCGGCTCCTTACCAAAGCGCCCGGCCTGGACCATGGCAGGCGATAATACAGGCACAACTGGCGCAATTCCAGTTTAATTGCCATAAAAGGCCAAAAAATGTAACTTGATCATTTCGAAGCATTGGTTATGGTTCCTTGGGTCGTATTTGATGTCCCGAAAAAGTATCATGTGATCCGTTAACGGCTTTGTACTAAGGCGTCTGGCCTGGACTATGGCAGGCGATAATACATGCACGACTTGTGGAATTCCATTTTAATTTACATAAAATGCCAAAAAATGTAACTTGAACATTTTGAAGTGTTGGTTATGGTTCCTTGGGTTGTATTTGATGTCCAGGAAAAATATCATGCGATCCGGTACCGTCTCCGTACCAAGGCCTCTGGCTTGGACCATGGCAGGCGATAATACAGGCACGACTGGCGGAATTCCAATTTAATGTCCATAATATTCCAAAAATGTAACTTGATCTTTTCGAAGTGGTTGTTATGGTTCCTTGGGTAGTATTTAATGTCCGGGACAAATATCATGCGATCCGGTACCGGCTCCCTACCAAAGTGTCCAGCCTGGACCATGGTAGGCGATAATACAGGCACGACTGGCGCAATTCCAGTTTAATTGCCATAAAATGCCAAAAAATGTAACTTGATAATTTCGAAGCATTTGTTATGGTTCCTCTGTTCGTATTTGATGTCCCTGACAAATATCATGTGATGAAGTGCCGGCTCCGTACCAAGGTATCCAGCATGGACCATGGCAGACGATAATACACGCACGACTTGCAGAATTCCAGTGTAATTGCCATAAAATTCCAAAAATGTAACCTGATCATTTTGAAGAGTTGGTTATGGTTCCTTGGGTTGTATTTGATATCCCAAAAAATATCATGTGATCCGGTACCTTCTCCATACCAAGACGTCCGGCCTGGACCATGGATGGCGATAATACAGGCACGATTTGCGGAATTTTAGTTTAATTGCCATAAAATGCCAAAAATGTAACTTGATCATTATGAAGCGTTGGTTATGGTTACTTGGGACGTATTTTAGGTCCCGGACAAATATAATACTATCCGATACCAGCTCCATACCAAGGCGTACGGCCTGGACCGTGGCAGGCGATAATACAGGCACGACTTGCAGAATTCCAGTTTAATTGCCATAAAATATCAAAAAATGTAACTTGATCATTTTGTAGCGTTGGCTATGGTTCCTTGGGTTGTATTTGATGTCCCGGACAAATATCATGCGATCTGGTACCGGCTCCGTACCAAGGCGTCCGGCCTGGACTATGGCAGGCGATAATACATGCACGACTTGGGGAATTCCAGTTTAATTCAAATAAAATGCCAAAAATGTGACTTGATCATTTCGAAGTGTTGGTTATGGTTCCTTGGGTCGTATTTGATGTCCTGAACAAATATCATGTGATCCAGTATCGACTTTGTACCAAGGCGTCCGGCCTGGACTATGGCAGGCGATAATACATGCACGACTTGGGGAATTCCAGTTTAATTCAAATAAAATGCCAAAAATGTGACTTGATCATTTCGAAGTGTTGGTTATGGTTCCTTGGGTCGTATTTGATGTCCCGAAAAAATATCATGTGATCCGGTACCGGATCCGTACTAAGGCCTCCGGCCTGGACCATGGCAGGCGATAATACGGGCACGATTGGCGGAATTCCAGTTTAATTGCCATAAAATGTCAAAAAATGTAACTTGATCATTTTGAAGTGTTTGTTATGGTTCCTTGGGTCATATTTGATGTCCCGAACAAATATCATGAAATCCGGTACCGGCTCCGTAGCAAGGCGTCTTTCCTGGACCATGGCAGGCGATAATACATGCACGAATTGCGGAATTCCAGTTTAATTGCCATAAAGTACCAAAACATGTAACTTGATCATTTTGAAGCGTTGGTTATGGTTCCTTGGGTCGTATTTGAAGTCCCGAACAAATATCATGTGATCCGGTACCGGCTTTGTACCAAGGCGTCCGGCCTGGACTATGGCAGGCGATAATACANTATTTGATGTCCCGGTCAAATATCATGCGATCCGGTACCGGCTCCTTACCAAGGCCTCCGGCCTGGACCATGGCAGGCGATAATACGGGCACGACTGGCGAAATTCCATTTTAATTGCCATAAAATGCCAAAAATGTAACTTGATCATTTCGAAGCGTTGGTTATGGTTCCTTGGGTCGTATTTGATGTCCCGAAAAAATATCATGCGATCCGGTACCGACTCCGTACCAAGGCCTCTGGCCTGGACCATGGCAGGCGATAATGCAGGCACGACTGGCGGAATTCAAATTTAATTGCCATAAAATTCCAAAAAATGTAACTTGATCATTTCTAAGTGTTGGTTATTGATCCTTGGGTCGTGTTTAATCTCCCGGACAAATATCATGCGATCTGGTACCGGCTCCGTACCAAGGCGTCCGGCCTGGAGCATGGTAGGCGATAATACAGGCACGGCTAGCCCAATTCAAGTTTAATTGCCATAAAGTGCCAAAAAATGTAACTTGATCATTTCGAAGCATTGGTTATGGTTCCTTGGGAAGTATTTGATGTCCCGTACAAATATAATGTTATCCGATACCGTCTCTATTCCAAGGCGTCCGACCTGGACCATGGCAGGCGATAATACAGGCACGGCTAGCCCAATTCAAGTTTAATTGCCATAAAGTGCCAAAAAGTGTAACTTGATCATTTCGAAGAGTTGGTTATGGTTCCTTGGGAAGTATTTGATGTCCCGGACAAATATAATGTTATCCGATACCGTCTCTATTCCAAGGCGTCCGACCTAGACCATGGCAGGCGATAATACAGGCACGACTTGCGAAATTCCAGTCTAATTGCCATAAAATGCCAAAAAATGTAACTTCATCATTTTGAAGCATTTGTTATGGTTCCTTGGGTCTTATTTAATATCCCAGAAAAATATCACGCGATCCGGTACCGGCTTTGTACCGAGGCCTCCGGCCTGGACCATGGAAGGCGATTATACGGGCACGACTGGTGGAATTCCAGTTCAATTGCCATAAAATGCCAAAAAATGTAACTTAATCAATTCGAAGCGCTGGTTATGGTTCCTTGGGTCGTATTTGATGTCCCGAAAAAATATCACACAATTTAGTACCAGCTCCGTACCAAGGCGTCCTGCCTGGACCATTGCAGGTGATAATATAGGCACGACTAGCGAAACTCCATTTTAATTGCCATAAAATGCCAAAAAATGTAACTTGATCATTTCAAAGCGTTGGTTATGGTTCCATGGGTCGTATTTGATGTCCCGAAAAATACCATGCGATCCAGTACCGGCTCCGTACCAAGGCGTCCGGCCTGGACCATGGCAGGTGATAACACAGGCACTTCTAACAGAATGCCAATTTAATTGCCATAAAATGCCAAAAAATGTAACTTGATCATTTCGAAGCGTTAGTTAGGGTTACTTGGGCCGTATCTGATTTCCCGGAAAAATATCATGTTATCCGATACCGGCTCCGTACCAAGGCGTCCGGCCTGGACCATGGCAGGTGATAACACAGGCACTTCTAACAGAATGCCAATTTAATTGCCATAAAATGCCAAAAAATGTAACTTGATAATTTTGAAGAGTTGGTTATGGTTCCTTCGGTCGTATTTGATGTCTCTTACAAATATCTGGTACCAGCTCCGTACCAAGGCACTCGCCCTGGACCATGGCAGGAGATAATACAGGCACAACTGGCAGAATTCCAATTTAATTGCCATAAAATGCCAAAAAATGTAACTTGATCATTTCAAAGCGGTGGTTATGGTTCCTTGGGTCGTATTTGATGTCCCGGACAAATATCATGGGATATGGTACCGGCTCCATACCAAGGCGTCTGGCCTAGACTATGGCAGGCGATAAGACAGGCACGACTTGCAGAATTCCACTTTAATTGACATAAAATGCCAAAAAATGTAACTTGATCATTTCAAAGCGGTGGTTATGGTTCCTTGGGTCGTATTTGATGTCCCGGAAAAATATCATGCGATCTGGTACTGGCTCCGTACCAAGGCCTCTGGCCTGGATCATGGCAGGCGATAATACAGGCACGACTTGCGGAATTCTAGCTTAATTGCCATAAAATGCCAAAAAATGTAACTTCATCATTTCGAAGCATTGTTTATGGTTCCTTGGGTCGTATATGATGTCCCATAAAAATATTATACGATCCGGTACCGGCTCTGTACCAAGGCGTCCGGCCTAGACCATGGCAGGCGATAATACAAGCACGATTGGCAGAATTCCAGCTTAATTGCCATAAATTGCCAAAAAATGTAACCTGTTCATTTAGAAGCATTGGTAATGGTTCCTTGGTTCGTATTAGATGTCCAGAAAAAATATTATGCGATCCGGTACCGGCTCGCCAAGCCCTTCGGCCTGGACCATGCCAAGCGATAATACATGCACGACTGGCGGAATTCTAGTTTAATTGCCATAAAATGCCAAAAAATGTAAATTGATCATTTCGAAGCATTGGTTATGGTTCCTTGGGTCGCATTTGATGTCCCGGAAAAATATCATGCGATCCAGTACCGACTCCGTACAAAGTCCTCCGGCCTGGACCATGGCAGGCGATAATACGGGCACGACTAGCGGAATTCTAGTTTAATTGACATAAAACGCCAAAAATGTAACTTGATAATTTCGAAGCGTTGGTTATGGTTCCTTGGGTCCTATTTGATGTTCCGAAAAAGTATCATGTGATCTGGTACCGGCCCCGTACCAAGGCCTATGGCCTGGACCATGGCAAGCGATAATACAGGCACGACTGGCAGAATTCCAATTTAATTGCCATAAAACACAAAAAAATGTCACTTAATCATTTTGAAGCGTTGGTTATGATTCCTTGGCTCGTATTTAATGACTAGGAAAATATCATGCGATTCGGTACAGGCTCCATACCAAAGCGCCCGTCCTGGACCATGGCAGGCGATAATACAGGCACAATTGGCGCAATTCCAGTTTAATTGCCATAAAATGCCAAAAATTATAACTTGATCATTTCAAATCATTTGTTATGGTTATTTGGGTCGTATTGAATGTCCCGGACAAATATCATGTGATCCGTTACCGGCTCCGTACCAAGGTGTCCTGCCTGGACCATGGCAGACGATAATACAGGCACGACTTGCAGAATTCCAGTTTAATTGCCATAAAATGCTATAAAATGTAACTTGATCATTTTGAAGCGTTTGTTATGGTTCCTTGGGTCATATTTGATGTCCCGGACAAATATCATGTGATCCGTTACCGGCTCCGTACCAAGGTGTCCTGCCTGGACCATGGCAGACGATAATACAGGCACGACTTGCAGAATTCCAGTTTAATTGCCATAAAATGCTATAAAATGTAACTTGATCATTTCGAAGCGTTGGTTATGGTTCCTTGGGTCGTATTTGATGTCCCAAAAAAATATCATGTGATCCATTAACGGCTTTGTACCAAGGCGTACGGCCTGGACTATGGCAGGCGATAATACATGCACGACTTGCGGAAATCCATTTTAATTTACATAAAATGCCAAAAAATGTAACTTCAACATTTTGAAGTGTTGGTTAAGGTTCCTTGGGTTGTATTTGATGTGCAGGAAAAATATCATGTGATCCGGTACCGGCTTCGTACCAAGGCCTCCGGCATGGACCATGGCAGGCGATAATACGGGCACGACTTGCAAAATTCAAGTTTAATTGCCATAAAATGACAAAAATGTAACTTGATCATTTCGAAGCGTTGGTTATGGTTCCTTGGGTCGTATTTGACGTCCCAAAAAAATATCATGTGATCCGATACCGGCTCCGTACCAAGGCCTCTGGCTTGGACCATGGCAGGCGATAATACAGGCACGACTGGCGGAATTCCAATTTAATGTCCATAATATTCCAAAAATGTAACTTGATCATTTCGAAGCGTTGGTTATGGTTCCTTGGGTCGTATTTGACGTCCCAAAAAAATATCATGTGATCCGATACCGGCTCCGTACCAAGGCCTCTGGCTTGGACCATGGCAGGCGATAATACAGGCACGACTGGCGGAATTCCAATTTAATGTCCATAATATTCCAAAAATGTAACTTGATCATTTCGAAGCGTTGGTTATGGTTCCTTGGGTCGTATTTGACGTCCCAAAAAAATATCATGTGATCCGATACCGGCTCCGTACCAAGGCCTCTGGCTTGGACCATGGCAGGCGATAATACAGGCACGACTGGCGGAATTCCAATTTAATGTCCATAATATTCCAAAAATGTAACTTGATCATTTCGAAGTGTTGGTTATGGTTCCTTGGGTCGTATTTAATGTCCCGGACAAATATCATGCGATCCGGTACCGGCTCCGTACCAAGGTGTCCAGCCTGGACCATGGCAGGCGATAATACAGGCACGGCTAGCGCAATTCCAGTTTAATTGCCATAAAATGCCAAAAAATGTAACTTGATCATTTCAAAGCGTTTGTTATGGTTCCTTGGTTCGTATTTTATGTCCCTAAAAAATATCATGTGATCAAGTACCGGCTTCGTACCAAGGCATCCAGCCTGGACCATGGCAGACGATAATACAGGCACGACTTGAAGAATTCCAGTGTAATTGCCATAAAATGCCAAAAATGTAACCTGATCATTTCGAAGAGTTGGTTATGGTTCCTTGGGTTGTATTTGATATCCCGAAAAAATATCATGCGATCCGGTACCTTCTCCACACCAAGACATCCGGCCTGGACCATGGATGGCGGTAATACAGGCACGACTTGCGGAATTCTAGTTTAATTGCCATAAAATGCCAAAAATGTAACTTGATCATTTCGAAGCGTTGGTTATGGTTACTTGGGACGGATTTTAGGTCCCGTACAAATATAATGCTTTCCGATACCGGCTCCATACCAAGGCGTACGGCCTGGACCATGGCAGGCGATAATACAGGCACG